>JARVGP010000863.1:0-28810 GCA_029876185.1 Mansonella ozzardi | reverse complement strand
TTTTTTTTTTTTTTTTTTTTTTTTTTTTTTTTTTTTTTTTTTTTTTTTTTCGATAATAACCGTCAAATAAGTTATGATTTGTATTCGTTGAAGATAAGTGCGAAATATGTTAAAATGTGATATGAATTTTTTTATCGAATAGAAATAAAGGAAGAATACATATAAATAAACAGTTCTGTAGTTCGTTAGTCATTTTCACAGTTCATATATACAGATGCATTATGCTTGAAACAGCAGAAATTTTGCTTCATTTCATAGATATATCTATTTGTATATGTAAAGAAGCTCCAACCAATTTCTATTAATTGTTACAGAATATCCAGTGAATTGATGTTGAACATCGAAATTTAGGTATTAGAACAATTAACGAAATCGGACTTGGGTTTCAAACAAAGCGCAACGCAATTAATGAGACTTGGCTCTGCACCAGTTATTGCTGTTCGTACTACAGCTGCTACTGGACAACTTTCTTACGAACTGTACCATAACAGGTTTGCTATTAGGATGCTATTATTATTATTTATGAAATTAAATCGGTAAAAGCGTATTTAAAATTTTTTCACGAATGAGACTTTTCATCTTTCTAGAATTTTCCTTGTAGTTTTTAGAAATTTAGCGATTTGAATATTTTGATTCAAAATTATCAGCATATAACTAACTGTATCTCAACATTATCAAACAATAAATACTAGCTATTAGAGTAATTTGTTTCCAGAGGTGATACACTGGCACTTTACAATTCATTAATGGAAGTTGGCAAAAATTACGGAATGGTTAACTTTGGTCAAAGTACATTAAACATGATGCGCCTCGAGATTGGCTATAAGATTTGGGGCAGAGAAGTATGTTTGTCCATTCACGTATCTTTATATGAAATTTGAAATTTTTTGGATGGACCTTATTGTTATTAACTTTCTGTTATCATTTTTTGATGAATAATGATACGAACGTGTGGTACTAAGTTCAACAATATTTTCTGAATTGTACATTAGAAAGTTTTTAACATTCATGTAACCGACGAATAAAATATTTAACTTATTACTTTGTTTTATATTTAGGATTTATACTTGTGTCATGCTTAGCTGTTTAAGTGAATAGCGTTTTAATATTTACTGTTAATGAATATTTTTCCTTCTTACAGATTACGCTGAATACAAATCCTTACGAATGTGGATTGAGCGAAATGGTGAATTTGAACAAGGAAAACTTCATTGGCAAAACATCTTGTATAGAACTATCGCAGAGAGAATGGAGTCGAAAGCAGGTATCTTTAAATTTCAATCTTGAAATGATTCGAAATTATCGCAGAGGAAATGAATAATATTTGAAATGGATATAAATATATCATTGAAGACGTAATTTTTACTAACATTATCTTCAACACTGCTTTCTATTAAAAAAAAAAAGGAAATATTAGAATCGAATAGTTGCATTGTTTCATTGGAAAGGCGAATTAAAGATAATGAGGAGGATTTCTAAGCTTTTATCCTTACTATTCTATCTGTTACTCAAGAATTGAACAACAATATAAAACAAAATCGAAGCCACACAAAACCAATATTTATTATGTGGTTGGAAGTTTCCGAAAATCGTACATTACTATCTCGGAGAGCTTGAAAAAAATTAAAAACATATTGCTTCATCTTTGCAGGACACATGGTAATTTTTTCGAATTGTGTAAAGTGTTAGACATTTCAATGCCATCAAGAGTTTACCAAAAAATTAGTAGTAGAAGGGAAGCGATCGCGATTTTGTTGAAGACGATTTTGTTGACGGAACATCTTTCACAGCCATATGAAGTCGCTTTGCAATAAGAATCTTTAGGTGCTTTTGATTTGTGAACCGCTTGCCGAACATCAAGGATGGCGAATGATACCGAAACGGATGGAAGTGATTCGTAAGAAAGGTTCAGAAGATGTAAGTTGTTCATTCTTCTATAGTTAATTGTTTTGTATATCCTTTATGAGGATTACTGGTAATATATGCTGTCGTGTATCATGAATGAATTAACTGCAATGTTTCAGGAAGTAGTAGGACAGATAACATCGGGTACGTTCAGTGTTCGCCTTCACCGACCACTTGCTTTCGCATGGGTACACTCGGATATTACTTCTGAGGATTTGGTTCGACTGTTAGCTTAATTGAAACAGTAAAAATGATAGTTTTTACTATAAATAGTTGTGGAACTTATTTTAACAACTGATTAGCCAAATGATAGGATACCAATCGTAAACAATTAATTTGCAGGTAGGCAGAAAGGTTCGTGTATTTAGTATTTTGAAATGTGATTCGTCTTTCGAGATTTTGTTTAAAATTTTATGTTGCATAGTCCATATGTACATGTTGCATTTAGAAGTATATCTAATCAAATTATTTATAGCTATTGATTGATGTCGGTGGATCGCAAATACAAGGCAGGATTCAAGAAGGTGCTACGGTGTGTGACGAAATAACCGAGCATTCTGAAGATGTTATGTAAACAGTCTTACAAACCAACAATTTTTGTTTCAAAATATTGCCCGAAGAGAGCATTATTTTTACGAAGATTCTAAATTGACAAATTTTTAGCATATTGAATGATTTTGCTGAAATTTTTTAAAAAACTGAAGAAAGAGTGATGGATCCAAATTTCTGTTTTGACCAAGGAGTATACAACAGATTCATGTATAGCTGCATAAATACTTTATTCCAACTGTTTACAATACAAATTAGTATTACAAAGAAATTAGAATATACAGCAGATTCATATATAGCTGCATAAATACTTTATCTCAACTGTGAATGAACAATAAAAAGGTAGAAATTGATGGTAGTTATTTTGATACGAATAAGAAACATCAAAAGAAAGATTACATAGATTTAATTATTACTTCATTGATATGTTTTCCATTATCCACAGGGTTCAAATTATATATGTTTTTAATTGTTCAGTGATCTTTTTTTTTCTTTTTTTCTTCAGAATGTATGCAGATGAAGTTAATTAATTATTTATTGCATTTATTATAAAACAAATTCTAACGATCAGCTTACCAACTTCTTACTACTGTGCCACTTATTCTTTCAAGTAACAAGTATTTCAGTTTTTAGCAACGAGTTTAGTGTTATCTGTTGATATTAAGAAAAAAAAATTTTGCATCAATACATCTATCCATTCCATGACCTCTATATGTTGTGAAAGTAATGTTTATAAATTTTAAAAAACTAAGCAACTGATATCAAAATGAGCATTGTTAATTATGAATAAATTATACCTTGTCTTTTTATTTTTTGAAATCATCGTTTGCAAAATTTTCTGCGCTTTTTTTTTCTTTTTTGATTTTTTTCGCTTTTTCTTGATATAATAAATAAATAGTTGTTGACATGAGTATTACTGAGAATTGATGTACCGTACGTACATATTATTGCTGAGAATTTTTACAAGGAGAAAAAAAATTAATGAAGTATATATCCATTATTGGTTGGGATAAGTTCTAAATCTGAATCGTTAAGTCTTTCAATGACTAAGCTAGCCAAATCTTCTTTTCGTTCTTTTTCTCGACTCTTACTGCATTCACCTTTTCGCAGTACAGCGTTTGCTAATTGAACATTTAGTGCATTTATCGATATTTTTTGTTCCCATCTAAAATAGTTGAATTGTTAGACAATTTGAACTTTTAAATTAAAAAAAGAAACTCGAATAGTATACAAAATAAAATGTCATACCCAGTTCCACGTTCTGTAACATATCGTAGAGGCATTCGAACTGTATGAAGACCATTTTCCAGTTTATCAAATGAAGTTCCATTATTAGGCATAACTTTAACAGCTAATTTCAATTGATCCAGAATATAGGACGTGTAAAAATCACTTGGACCAATATCATCACCTTTATATAATTCGAATTTACCACCTTTCGCGCGTACTTCTCTATCTTCCTGTACAATAACATTGTCGATTTTTATTGCATATTCAACAATCATTTATTCTGTTTAAGTATACATGATGTACAGTTAAACCAATTTAAAATTTTAAACCTAAAATTAAAAGAAATTTTTTTTTTTTTGAAAATATTGTATAAGTATGATTGTCGAAAGTAGTAATTTTTCTATCACTTTACTTCTTGGATTTCTTAGGCTTAGGTTATTATTTTACTTGGAAAAAAATTCTGTTGAACAAAGAATTGTACCATTGATAAAACTGCTAATGCAGCTGCTGCAGCAAAATTTTTTGCATCATTATCATTCCATGTTGGTAAAATTCCTTCCAAAACAATGACATCATTTACAAGAAGTTGTGATTTGCCATTTCCTACATTCTTCAATTCCCATTTGTATTTGAGTCGAGATGTTAGTTGATTGAGTGAAATGAGCGGTTCAGTAGATTTTTCAAAAACGGTCATTTGTGCTCTTAGTAGCATAAAACTCTATAAAATGATACGCAATACTTGTTTACTAACTAATTAAGTATTACTGAATAAAATAACAAAAAAAAAAAAAAAACTTTGTTAAATTAAATAGGAAACTTTTCGGCAGTTCTAAATTAGAACAATCTGAATTATTGTACAAGTAATGAAAAAAATGAGTTTTTTCCCTGAAAATTTAAACAAACTTTTCTTTTCAAAGCGCATGGTGAGTTTTCACTAATAGCACTAGCACTTTTCGACTCCAATTTTGCTCTCTTTACAGCAGACGATTTAACGGAACTTTGCTCAAAATTTCGTTTACGATCCTAAAAAAAAAAAGAAATTCACACTGAACGATAATACTTCATATTTGGTGATGTTATTTTAATAATAATGTTCCATCAGACAATTAATATTTGCCTCGTTTATATTTCCACAATTTGAAATTTCGAAATAATTGAATTAGTCAGGAAAATCCTTTGATTAATTTCTAAAAAACTAATAATTAACCTTAAGCATTTCGCATAACCCTGCGCCCATTTCTCTGACTGTCTTCATCAATTCTTGATCATAGCTAAAAAAAAAACAATAACACTTCGATAAATAACAAGTTTATCTTTGTCAGTTCATTTATATTTTATTAAAATGATCCATTTTTTTAAAATGATCCAGATAATTTCGATCTTCTTACTAACAATAACTTCTTATTAATAATAATGTTTGCTTATCCATTAAATATTCTAGCAACTATTATCAACAGCATATTAACTTTTTTTTAAAAAAGACTAAGATATATTGATTAAATTTGAAAATTTCCCTATTGACAGAACGATTAAACTAACTGTAAATTATTATGAACTGATGAAATTTTTGAACTCCTATCCAAAGAGAAAGATGGTCCTTAATTATGCTTTAATTCTAAAAAAATAATTTTTAAAAATTCTAAAAAATAATTTAATTCTAAAAATTCCTTAATTTCTTAATTAAAAAATCTCCTTAATTCTAAAAAAAAGAGCGATCTTGATTACATATTTATACATTTCAATTGATTGAAATTGAACAAAATGACTTGATTCAAAAATAACTTAAGTTCAAAATAATTAGTTGAACTGATCAAAAAAGTTAATTCAATAATAACTTAAATTCAAAATAACTGATTGAAATTGATCAAACAATTTAACTGAAAATAATTGACTGAGTTGATCAAATAACTTGACTTAATATCATCTATGATAGAAACAAAAAAAAATCAAAGAACTTACGTACAACCAAGTGAGATCATATTACAAAAGATTTGTGCAAGACAAAGAAGACGACTTTTTGGATAATTAGCCAAATGTCGTTCAAGAAACATTCGACGTAATTTCCATTGTTCGTCACTTTCATGTAATGCTCGTAAGCTATCCAAACTACTTACATCTAAGAATTCATCCATTAAAAAAAAACTTTCTGATTCCCTGAAATGATTATTTATTGAAAATTAAAAAAAAATTTTTCTTTACATTAAAACTTTTAAAAGTTATCCTTTCTTTGCCCTATTAAAATACATGTTAGAACATATGTTTTGGAAAAATTTTAATTAAACATAAAAAAATCAAGAATTATAGACCGAAATTTCAACAATTACGATAACTTTGCATCAATCATCATTGTTTGATAAATGCTAACTTCATTGAAATAATATACAATGGTATAATCAAATTTAACCATCTATCAAATCTAACAGTCATCTAAATCCTCATCGAGGCATTTTTAACCATCCTCTATTTTTATCCAAAGAAACTTTCTTCATCTAAATGAAATAAATTTTTATCTGGCTAAACTTTGCCACCAAAATAGCCATACAGATATATACATCTTACAAGCCTTATCACTTATCATTTTATCACCTCTTACTGTAAATGTATGAATATTATCAAAACGATACTGTAATAAAGGAAAAAAAAAACATTCTACATAACAGCTGCAGAATATTGTATTTAATGAACTTTTTATGTCAATTGAAATAAATTTAAGTGATAAATCGGAAAATCATTAGTCCAATCTGTTTTTGAAATTCGTTAAAAAAAAAGAAAAAAAGAAATTGTTATTTTTATTGTGAAATATCAAATAAATCAAAAATAACAACAAGAAAAATATCAATATTTGAAAGAAGAGATCAAATTAAAATTAAATTTTCATAAAATGCTAAAACAATGAAAAGAAAAATAATAAAGGTATTTTAATTTTAATTGGGAAAATGACTGGGATAGACCAAATTCCCTCTAATCGACAATTACATAACAATAACAACAAATTATCCTTTGCTCCTACGGTGGTTTCATCTCATTTTTTGAAATTTCTTAACATTGATTCAAATTAAATTTCATTGAAATAATTTCTACAGTTAATTTCTATCGTGAATTCACTACATGAAATTTAAGGCAAAAATTTACTGTATAATAACAGGCAAAAAAACGTTATTGAGCAGTAAGAAATGGGAAGAAAAAAGAACAAAACAATGAAAATACAAACTGGTATCAGATTACGGTAGCGAGCAAGATAACGCAAATTGAGACATGGTTTTTGGAATGCAATAACTGATGAATGTGCTGGAACAGTAACATTTGGATATTCTGGATCAAGTAAAACACGAGCAATGAAACCAGTTAGTGTGAAATCATTGTAGCACTGCGAAAGATGTTGGATAAATTCGGTACGATTAATAACTCTAGAAATTCGGTATAGTATTCGGGACAACCACCAGATTTCATCGGGACGTAATGATGAAATAATTGGTGGTGTTGCTTGCCAGCAGTTCGAATAATCAAAACGATGTGTTCCTTGAGCAACCTATAAAATTTATTCAAATTTATAATTTTTTTTTTTTGAAATTTAAGGCACAAATTTTCAAGTTACATTTTTGATATCCATAGAACTCTTTTTTTAAAATTCATATCAAAATCTTTTCCCAATGTATTCAAATCATTTCTTATGGCTCAATCTTAGTAGCTAACATAAGCAATTGCTTATTTTTGATGCTAAAAAATGATTGGAATATCACCAATGTTGCTATCTACTAATTTGTTTGAAGCAACTGCTTTACAAAATTATCAGTTGTTTGGATTTTTTGGTATAATTCAAATATGAGCGAACTGTCTCTTAGCCTAATTAATCTATATCTATAGTATTCTAATGATTGCTGTCGTTACGTCTCTATCGCAATGAAATACTGAAATCACATTTCGCAAAATTCATTTAATCAGTTTCAACTTTTAACGTTCTGGAATGAAGTTTTGAATATAATTCTATAATTCAGAAACTCACCTGCTTTCTTCCAAGTGGTGTAAGATACATCAATTTTGTCGACGAATCAACATAATAGTCGGGGGTCTGTTTTCGTGAAAGTGGTGAGAAAGAGCTCGATGAATGATGTAAATCATTGCTGTTCTCAGCGTTCACAGATGATTCTGTATTCATTGAAAAATTGACATTCTCTAATTCATTGTAGCTTCCATCTGACATAGCATTGCTTGCATTAACAATGAGCCTCTGCAGTGCTTCCAGAGTCTTTTTTTGTTCTGACAATAGTAATTCCTCCTCTGTAAATAACAATTTTATTTCAAAATTAATTGTGAATCATGGAAAACTTATCAAATTCCTTGTCGAGGTAATCAAAAACAAAAATAAATTGTAAAAAGAGTAAGAGGTTTCGTTTTTATATATTTTACTCATAAAAATGACTAAAATAAAACTTTCTAGTATCAGTAAAATGCAAAAAATAGTCTCAGATATATCAGTCTTTATCGGCGGTAATTCATACTATTATTAGTGAGAGGCAATCATAATATAATAAATATGTTCGAAAATATTTATGAAAAAATTTGTGAATTAAATACTAAAATAAATATTCTTCCTAATGAATTTTCCAATATTTCATGTTGCTAAAAAAAAATTTTTCGCTTTATCTTTACAAGTAAATAAATGAATGATTAGAAGTAGAATCAAACCAAGGCAGAAGAATGTGCGCTGAAACCAGCCTGCCTTTCCCAATCCTTCTTCACCTTTCAACACTCTCAGACACAAATTTTCTGCATCCTTCTTTAATGATTTCAATAAAGACAGCACATTTGGTTCCAAATTATATTCCAAAGATTCATAGACCTGCATAAAATTATAGTATCATAAATGCATTTATTAAAACACTTTTAAATTGAACTTTTTTAAAATTAATTCACCAAGGTCAACTGAAAATTCTGTCATTTAATCGAAAATGTTGAATTCGTCAGAAATTTTTATTGTTCTGATTTTTCTAATTGAATTAAAATGCTATCCAAAAACAAATAAAACATAATCTAAAATGATATTACACTAACATTTCACTGATGATACATTATATAACTTTTTATTATTTCTAAACCGTGATAAGATGTTAAGATTAAAAAAAGATAACAATGAACAACGAAACTGTATATAAAAAAACTCAATTCTTCAA
This sequence comes from Mansonella ozzardi, assembly GCA_029876185.1. Taxonomy (NCBI): domain Eukaryota; kingdom Metazoa; phylum Nematoda; class Chromadorea; order Rhabditida; family Onchocercidae; genus Mansonella; species Mansonella ozzardi. The sequence goes on along the minus strand of JARVGP010000863.1, from coordinate 19,955 downwards.
ATTACATCATTGATAGAAATCGTTCCACTCATATCTCTTTTATATATGAATCTAAAAATCATTTGGATCTAAAATCACGCTCAGCTTACTTCCAGCATATCAGCAGAAGTCAGAACGCAAATGTATGAAGTTAATTTGTCTATATCCTGTGTGCATTCCAGTGAAAATTTCCGTCGCCAAAATGCATCTGATAATTCAACATAATAACGACGATTAGAACGAATAAATGGCATAACACGTTGTAAGTCATTGCCACAATAACGCCATGGACGGATCCATGTAACCCATACATCTGAAAATTATTTCCTTCCCGTTCTTTGAAATTAGTACTCTCATTGAGAATTCACCTCATTTTAGAAAAGTTTAATTCAAATGCATAAATATTTCCAACAGAATAAAAGTAAATGAATTAGTCCGTGAAGGCCAACCAAAAAGAATGTTAAATGACGGATTTGGTGGCCAACGAGTGAATAATGATAAGAAAAAATCAAAAAGTTCATCCGCAAATGGTGCATTCCATTGCAGTTGAAGTTTTGACTGAGAAAAATTGAAGTCTTCCGAATCCGCAAGTGTAAATACATGAATTTCCCTTAGAACAAATCTGAAATTAAAATACTGCAGTTTTAAATCACTAAAAGAATATAGCCAAAAAAAAAAATCCAAAAATTAAGAAAGAGGTTAACTTAGAAAAGAGAAGCTAAGAAAAAAAAATCAAAAAAGCGAAATAACAATTTATATTTTGAAATCGCTAAACAAATTTGAAATTTAAAATAATTTCAAGTGATAAAATAAATTTGAAATCAAAATATTTTTGGTGATAAACTTTGGAAAAATTGAATATAATCATAGATAACCTTAAAGCGATAAAACGATAATCAGTTGGCCAATTTGATAGCGTACAGTATGAGCGAACAAGAATACATATGAATGTTAAAAAATGTGGTGAGATGGATTGCGTTATAGTTCGTAATGTCCGCATGGAATGTGATGTGGGGCAAATCGCATATCGTCTTAAAGCTTCCTATAACGACAAAATTAATAATATATATATATATATATATATAGAATAAGTAAACAAATATACTACTGCTTGTTCTTTTCTAAAAGCTCAAGGCAAAATCAAATAAACTTTACTTTTGCATAAAATTACTAAGATAAGCTTTAACTGGCATAAACTGAGTTGAAAAAAATTATAAAATTACACTACGTTCAAATTATTACCAATTTGTCAAGGAAATAATTTTGATGCTGATAAGGTAAAAGCTATAAGCTAAACTTGATACTAACTACTCATGTTATTTATCTTCAATTCTATGACAGTAAAATGATTGTTGTGTAACTTTTACTATTACTGAAATTACAGCTGAAAATTCAACAAACATACTTCTTTAAAGAGATTCAATGGAGTGCTAAAACTACTCTTCATCGTATTTTCATGATGAATTTTTTTCGCTGTTACAGCAACTGAATTTTCAACATTCACTGGCATCATAAAACAAACATAATCAGCAAGAAGTCTCATATAAACACTATCTTGTACCACTTTCACCGGTAATATACACGAACTACGCTCCAAATGTCGGCAAAAAGAAGTCATAAAGTATTGAAAAAATTCATTGCTTGATTCTAACAAGAGCTGAAATAATAAAATATATTTTTCTCATTCCATTTTATATTTTCTAGCATTCAAATTTTAATTTACAAAACCATAATTGAAAATAATTTCCAACTAACAAAATCTCAAAAGATTTCAATTCAAATATTAATTAAAGTTGATTGGCAATATTTGAATAAAAATGTTATAAAGAAAAGTTTTACCTTAAATATGACAGAATTTGTACCAATTAATTCAATAACTTGTTCATATTCATTTCCCGAATCATTAATTCCACATAAGACAGACAGAAGATCAATTTGTGAATCATTGAAAATACGATCAACAACTGATTGCAAGAAATATGTGTCTAGAGTACAGCACTGATTCTGTATTCGTGGTAACAGTTCACTGCATGCAATTGATAAGCGTGATGGATAACTATCATATATATCCATCCTTAAAAAAAAAAAAAAAGACTATTAGATAATTATAAACTATCGTAGATTTCAAATGAAGATATTAAACATTATTAACCTACTTGCAATAATTAATTATAATTAGTCAGTTACTGCATTCTTAAGTATTACTTTCTAAACTTAATCAGTAAGCTAAAGAATTCTGTACAGTAATTTAGATTACACCAAAGTTCAAAACTATATTATCCTGCACAATTAAGAATAACTAAACAGCATAGAAATATATAGCATAAAAGAATTCTTTGTTGAAATTTGAAATAGAATTTAAATACTTTTGTAACAATGTAACCTCATGCAAGATGCAAAAAGAAACAATGAACACCACAGATGTGTAATTTTATTTTCATAACTTTTATAAAAAAAAAATCTTGTGCAAGCACCGATTATTTATCAATTTTGAAGAAAAAGGAAAATTAATACCGCAATAATATGACCAGAACTGGTTAACACTTTTCGACAAATTTTAAACAATTTAAAAAAAAAAATATCAATTATTGAAAATTGATTAACAACAATAGCAAGTTAACTGTTTACGAATTAAAAGTGCTTTTAATGACATTTTGAAACATTTAAATTTTTATAATGTCGAAAATAATTCTGCGCAACAAAGAATTGCAAAAATTAAAGCAAAAGAAATACCGGAAAATATTTTGCAAACAAGAAAGATTCGAACATTCCCGAAAAAATAAATTAAAATAGAAATATGCTAACTGTTTAAATGCATACAGCACTTAGTGCAAAATGTATTGCAACTATATAAGCACAAAACATAGAATATACCTACTTGTTTTAATAATCGGAAATAACAGATATACAAATAAAAAATTTTAAATATCATAATATTTCAATATAAAGATAGTGTTATGCTTTGCGAAGCCTCTTTTCTCGTTTTTTCATTTTTTTTTCTTCTTTTTGCTCTAGTGGTTCAGCGAAAAACCACGGTGCAATGATTACTTTCCATAGCTTGTATAGTACATAAGCCGGAATCAGTAATAAGAACCATAAAATTCCAGACCAAAATGTAGCTACTGTTGCAATAAATGAACATAAAATTACCACATCCTTACAATACCTTAAATAATTGTAAATTATTATTACTATCAATTTAATTATCTAAATCGGGAATTTTTATTTGAAAGTCGAAAGATTTTTTTCTGTTCCTCTTAAAAAAAGATATCAGCATAAATGTAGCAGTATGAAGATGATCTGAATATACTACACTAAAATATCGCATGGAACTATTCATATAATTAAAATCTACAAAACAACTAACTCTCCAAAAGCATCCGGCTGATTAAGGTCTGAACCAGCATCCGTTATCTGGCCTTTTTCGTTACGATAACATCGTGCCATATAACGCATTGTTAGAATGGCTGCTAATTGAAGCATACAACAAATCGAAAATCCAAACTGTAAATACAATGATAACTTGCACATGAATCTTTTCAAAAAAAAAATATATATATAACTTAAATCTGTCAAATCCAAAAAATTTCATCATTTTCTTGATTATTAACAGTATTTTTCTTATTTACTCTCCATTTGAAAATTCCTTCAATGTTGTGAATGTAGAGAAATTTCAAAAACTTTTTGAAAATGTCATTTGGAAATGAAATATCATATAAAAACAAAGAGAGAAAAAAAAAAAAAAACAACAAAATTTACAAATCTTAATTATACATTCATAAAACTGTTCATTAATCAAATCTATAATCGAATGATATTATTGTAGTAGAGAGATATGAAAAATACAAGCTCTGTTTAGGTAAGATTTGGAATAAGAAGCACAAAATAACTTTACTTACTTTAGTTCAGTTATTTCACTTACTTTACTTTAATTACACACTTGTTTATTTATTCATATAAAAGAAAATTAGCTATAAAACATACCCATTCCCATGCTGTCCGTAGAAAGAAAAATAACGAAAATAGAGTGTAGAAAGCCTGCAAATCGCAATTTTAAGAAAAATACAAAAATCACTGATGACAATTAGTTAATTAATTAATCATTCAATTTTTGTGAATTTGTTATGAAAAATAACAAATGTTCCTTGATCAAAATACTGTCACATGAAAAAAAATTTTTTTCATTTATTGTAAGAATTGAAAATAATTTGAAAGAGGACACTGAAAAATTGTTTTTTCTTAGTTATTTGTACAAAAGTTGGATGCGGAAAAATGTACCCATTCTCATGCTATGCACAGAAAATAATATTTCAATTGCTAATACAACAAAATTTAAAAGATTAAAACATAAAAAGTTTCTCATGTCACAAAATGTCGATGATAAGCATCAAAACATAATGAATCATATTCCCATGAAATTTTCATGAGAAATTCAATGTCATAAATTTGTCAACGAAGAACAAATAAACTGAATCACACCTACATCTTATCAGCAAGCAAATGAATTACATAGTTTTGATGGACTGAATTTTTTCCAAAGAAACACATTGCTGATCTTTTTTTATATCACACATATAATGAGCTACTTCCAAAATAATTAATTAATAACTAATCAATGGTTATGAATTACTGATAGAATAATCCAGCAGCTTACTGATACTACTGATAGAATAATCCAGCTTACTGATATTATTAATATTAATATAGAATTACTGATACAATAATCCATTATAATCCATCAAAAAAAAAAAAAAAGAAAAACGAGGTAAAAACCAAAAACGGAAAAATTAAAAATATTTTGTTTTAAATTTTCATTTTTTCAATATTTTCAAAAATATTATTTCAGTGTTTTCAATCAATTAGCTGTAATCAGTAATTTCATCAGGAATAACAAATAAAATTTAATATATTAATAAAGTGTTAGTTGGCATAATCATTTTGTAGATAAATAATTCAAACCTTTTATAATTAACCACTTTTTTTTTTTTTTTTTTAACCATAAATCGTTGCGTATTGTAATTTATTGAATTTAATTATAGTTCGATAATAGAGAAAAATTTACTACTTTTAACAGCATGTGTCATTTGTATTAGAAAAATTATTGTAGAAAATATTTAAGGTACACACTTACCGAAGAAAATATAGAAGCAATCGAGTAATGTAATATCACAGTTTGATTTTCTTCATAAATCTGCTTTTGGCCACGTGTTGCAGCTTTACCTGATTTTCCACTTACGTTCATCACATACGTGCAAGCATTAGAGTGTATTCTCACCAAATATAACAAATTTCACTAGAAATAAGTTAGTGTTTTAGTCTTTGCTATAATCGTTCAGATACGATGAAATTCTTTTTCATTAAGATAACCTTTTCAAATGATCCATCTAATCATTTAAGGAGAGGTATCATGGATAATTTAGTCATGCTTAATTCTTCCAGTCTTAAATGCGACTAGAGTCAAAAGTGAAGAGATCAAATTTGTAAACGAAATAAAAGAAGATGAAATTGAAATATGTTTTAGCATTGTAAATTTAAACTTGAAAAGTTTAAAGGAATGATCTTTGAAGCAATCAATATTGGAAATTTTTCAAAAATTGTATTTGATAAATGAAAACAAATTATCATAATTTAACAAAAGCATTTGTTATTGGTTATTGAATACTTCCATTTGCATTTCATTCCCAAACAAAAATTTCGAAAATAATTTAAAAAATAAAACAGTTTGTCATTTGAATATTATAAGAAATAATATAACAAATGACGCCATTTTTGTTATACAAATACATTTACTGATATCAACACATATTACACATGCTGTAATGCTAAAATAAATGAGAGGAATTTTTTCCTCAAACAAAAGCCAAAGGAATAAAAAGTGATTAAAGGAAATTTGAGCACAAAATCTCACTATGAAAATACTTCAAAGTCAAAATAAAAATTATGCAACGAAATAAAAAAATAAGAAAAAAATTAAAAAAATAGAAATCAATCAGGTATGGAATAAATATATGCAGCCGTTGAAAAGAAAAAGAATAGAAGATTTCCGTATTCAAACCCTTATCAAATCAAAGTTTAGATAATAACAAAGATCGAGATGGAAAATATTGCTTAATTCCCACTAGTGTTGAGTGAGATCAATGATAACTTTCCATGAATGGATGAGAAAAAAAGCTGCTAACATTGCTAATCTTACATTATCATTGAGAAAAAAAAAAAAACATTAACAATAATTAAATTTTGATATCAAATACAAACATATATCCAAAATTTCACTCTTGAATCTCATTCAATCCAAATCAAATTATGAAATTATTAACATGAAAGAAATATAAAATGCAATGTTTAAAAAATATTCAATTTATATAAATATTATCAATGTGCAGCATTTCACCCTTTTTACTCTGATTAAAACTGACGAAGACAGTGGAAAAAATTTATGTCAATGAAAAAATAAGAAAGTGAGAGAAAGAAAGCATTAATGGCATATCATACTGTTATCAGTGATCATGTAACACCAAGCGGAAGATTTCGTTTGAGATGAAATATGAACCGGTTGCAGGACGCAGTACGAAAAAATGATTGAACGACTGGATTGGGTCATCATCTGTCTAAAAAGAATTTAATGATGTGATTTTTTTTTTTTTTTTTTTGTTTTCGAAACAAAACATCAAAAAAGGCTCTCAGACAGTGATACACTAGGATTGCACATAAGAGAAATTTCTAACCCACTAATTTTACAAAACTTAATCAGCCGTTAAAAACAACTACATTTTTGCCTCAAAAAATCTAATCAAAATATAGACGAATTTTTGGGCACTTCTTCGCTCTAATAATAACAAATGGAAATTTCTTTTCAAATAACAATTTATGATTTCATCGAAGTGTCTTCTAAATCGAGTAATTTAAACTATGGAATGTCTAATACGACAAAATCTAGGAAGTTTAAGGAAAAAAAAAAAGGAAATATTAGCATTATTTAAATGATACATATATAATCAGACCAAATGTATTTTTTATTTATACGATATACTTTTACCAAATGCTATCTTTCTCTTTAAACTTCTCTACGAATATCATTCCTTTAAATTAAAGATTGAATTCTACAGTTCGAAACAATGAGTAAGAAAACCTTAAGCTGTCCAATAACTGCAACAAGTATAGACCCGTCTGGTAATGGCTGACAATCTGTTTTTGTTATTGCTCGTTGTATCATCCTAAACGGTAATGCCTAAAACAAAACAATGAAGACAACAGAAAATATATTAATAATAAAGAGCTTGATAGTGCTTCTACTCTTGTTTTCAGCATAGCTACAAAATATATGGATAAGTATGCATGTAAATGGATAAACTGCAAATTAAAGTTTTTGCAAATAAATGGATAAAACTACAGACTATATTTTTGGAAAGCAGAGCATGTTTTGGCAATTTTCTCCTTCACGAAAATTTAATTCTTCTTGTATAAAGTGACAAGATGTAACATTAACAGGATTTATGACATACAAAAGAACTGCAGTTCTTGACCAAACATATATTTTTGCCCACAAAACTGGACTTTATCTTTCCGTTTGTCGAGGAAACCCACAATTTTACAGTTTATCGACGAAATATTAGATAAGTCTATATATTTTACAAAGAGGTAACATTCCCAGAAGTTTAGAAATCAGTGGATAATGAGCTGATCAGGAGATAAAAATTGAATTTTTAATTAGATAATATCGCGCTCCTATAAAATAATAATGCTCCCTCAGTTTCCCATTGATAAAAAAAGTACTTACAGCAAATTTCTGCAAAATAGCATCCCGTCCTTTTACTTGTACGCCCTCAAAGGTCATATAAGAATTCATTGGATCATAAAGATCGCTTAGACCCGAACCTCGTGCCGTAGGATCTTGCACATCAAATTTCGAATAATAATGTTGGATGAAAGCATTCCCTATTTCTTCAAAGTTTGGATTAAAGTTCATCCTGAAACATCTTAAATTTTTAGCTCTACAAAATCGCTATATGGTAAAATCTGAAAAAAGAATCACTAACACCGCAAAATACTACTGCTAAGTAATATATTAGTCGAATCCATCAACAATGTCTCATTTTTTAAGAGGAACAAATTTTAACTGAAGAAACTTCAATTAGTATTTGTGTAGAATGAACAAAATATTTCAAAACAATAAAAAAACACTTTATGTTAAAATAATCCTGTCAGTTTTTCAAGGTATTTAAATTATATTATTTCAATCTAATCCATCATCGAGAATTTCCTCAACATCGTTTACAAAGCAGAACTTGTTTTTCCTATAAAGGATAATCTTCTGATTCATATATTTCATTTAAAATTTAATGATTAAAAATACAAAACAATGAATCTTCACTAATAGGCAGCCCATCTTTCTGCAATAAAATTGTAGTTATGTATTGTATATTTAAAGAATTGGTGATTTTGTAAGTAAATATTGATATTGAATGAGACAACATTTGCAAAATATCAAACGGCTTTATGCAATGTTTATTCGTTCATAAAATCAAAATTTTTAAATGCCCAAGAAAGACGTGGCCCGTTTAATTATCAATTATCTAAAGTAGCTTGAAGGCGGTGCAAATTCATCATCACGTTCATCACGCTGCTTTGTGATCCATTTATCATAAAGCACTGAAATAAGAAATCTTGTACAAATTCGATAAAAACCTTTTCTAATTAACATCAAAACCAAAAAGCAAATGCAAAGATATTATACATTCTAAAAAATATACCTTTTCCACGATCCCATTCGCGCACAGGAGTGAATTTTTTCGGCTCTGGTTTCTCTATGAGAGTATCTTTTGGCGGTTGATCAGGAAGGGGAATGTCAAGAAACTTCGTTTCATTTTCTTCTGCAATAGAGAAACAAGTAAAAGGAAAAGAAATGCAAAAATAAGTACGGTTGAAATTTCTGTGAAATATTTACCATAAAATAAAATGAACATGTCCTTTTCAGTTAATACAATATATTTTCTATTATACAGTAAGATAATGTAATTTGAATCACCCAAGTATTGCTTACCTTCGGATTTCCATGGTAATTCTTCCAGACCTTTCCGTTTCCGAATTCTATTCAATTGTTCCCATTTCTTCTTCTCTCGTTCGTCAAGTAAATATTTCCTTTTTGCTCGATTAATTTCAGTTTTCTAAAGAAGAAAAATGTCTACTGAGAGAAGAGGTGAGAAAACTCCACTAACGAAAATCTTGAAAGAAATTTTTTAGTCAAAATACTCTCACCTTACTCAGTTCCAATAATTCCTGTATTTGTTCTTGCCTTTTAGTTTCGCTGATCGGGAGCGGAACATGAGATACACCGTAAACGCGTTGTTCTAAATTTACAAACAGCTATTTGGAAAAAAATAGTCGCAAAGTAAGAAGAACTGCTCAGAAATACTGCAGTCCGATCATAATGCATAAATCAAAAATGATGAATAGTGTAATGATCACGCGACAAAAATTGAACTGATTAACAACCATTACAATTCGAATCGATTATTTTTAATAGCTAGAAACATTAAAATGAAATAACTTCGCCAAACTATAACACATGCATACCTTCATTTGGATTGAAGTGTACCGCTTCGCTTTCTTCATTTTTTGCTTTTTCAGCATCTGCCAAACGTTTTTCCTCCTGCTCACGCTTCTTTGCATTGAAATCCACCAAGAACTCGACTGGTTCATTATCACCTGAACTACAAAGCAGACTTGATTTATTCGATTTTTAATTAATAATCTTCCATCAAACAACTACTTGTCAATTAGACAAAAATGACTTTCGCTCAATATAATTGATATATAATGCTAAATAATTTAAGCTATATCACTCTTCAACACTTTCACATATTATTTATCTATCAAATTCTCTCAATACGGTTCATTCCATTGTACTGCTCAAAATTTATTCAAAATGAAAATCGGTTATGTAAATAAAAAGACTGTATTTTTAACTTCTACATACATCTCAGTTACTAGCAAATTATTTGTTGTCGTAATTTACTAAACAACATCTAATTGCTTATCCCAAACACTTTATAGAATGTTTTACTACTTATTACTTTCCATCTTCAATATTTTCTAAAAAAAAGTTGAAAAGAAACCGAACGAACCATTTAAAACTGCTTCGCCTCGACTCAAACGATCATAAACTTCACTTTTCTCTTCCAGTATCCTTTGCACTCGTTTTCTCTGCTCTTCATCCTGTGCTATAGACTTCTCTAGTTCACGGATGCGTACTTCCCGTTGACGCTTCTCTTCCGCAAACTTCTTTTCTTCTTCTTTGCTGATTCGTAGAACACTCTATGGGAAGATTCAATGTACTATGTTTGTACTTTCATAAAACCATTTGAAGACATGACAATCTTTCAAATCTCCACCAAAATACTTTCAAATCTAAATGCACTATACCTTTTGCAAAGCTATATTCATGATTTTATTTATGCGATTGTATCATTCTACAAAAACCAAAAAGAAAATTCATATAAAAAGTGATTCTAATGTCTACCCTTCTGCTAATGACTTTAACAAGTTGAAATGATTCAAACATGAACTTCGGGAAACAACTACACGAAAACATTGTATACCTTCTTTCCGGGAGGTTTCACTGTAGCAGCAGTAGCTTTTTGGCGCTGCTCGCCAATTTTCCGATATAACTCTCCTTTGAGCAAAAAAAGCGACGATGCATCCGATGTATCCAAGTGATGCTTCTCACGGCCCGAAGATGATGGACCGGGAACATCCATTACTGCATAAAATGCAATTCCCTTCTGTTTCTCTAACTAAACACAAAAGATCAAATGTCGCCTCCACATTCCTTTCTCTCGCCCCAATAAGTATTTTTTACAGTCCACTCGCGATTCTCTGTTGATATTACCGATTCAAATATAACCACATTGACAACAAACAATCGAAACTTAAATTTAAATTTTAACACATTTCATATAATTGATTGCTTGAAATATAACTGATGATTCGTCGTCAATTATAACTTTATTAAAAGTTATATCTAAAATAATGACGTAGCAATACGGTTTATGCTTATGCTGGTGCAATACAAAATTACATTAGTTAGAGTTATTTATTCATTAGTAACAATCAAGAAACAACATTTCCAATCACTATTATCTTTTGCACACAGTCTTACTGTACGGTTCCTGCACCTCGACCATATCCACCCCGATAACCTGATACTGGTGCTGCACCTGGACCTGCTTCAGTTACCTTCTCAGCTGTTCGGTATGCGTCTCTATCACTTTCTACTTTCGGTCCTGAAAACAAATTTACTCTTCAAAAAGACAAAATTTAGTAATATTTAAATTTAAACAAGCAATCAAAAATTACACCCAAGTTTTATCATCTTCCTCTCCCGCGCTCTAACTGCATATCTTAGATCTTAGAAGTTACCAAATTTAGAGGCTCAAGAAAAATTACCTCGTGTCATACGCTCAAATCCAGGCCTTGGCTCGCGTTTGGCCTTGACAGTAGATGGAACAATTTCAGCTGGTAAATGAAGATATTCTCGCAAATAATCAATACCTTCATTTGTTAAATACCAATAATGATGGCGCCAAGCAAACTGTTCTTTGACGTATTCCCGCGAAGCAAGACTCTGTAATTCAAAAATTCTGCTAAGAAATAAACCAAATCCACAATTTTTTTTCTATCATTCAAGAATTATATATTGACAGTTATACACATATAAGACTGCATATGAATATCTTTTTAAGCATAATATATAACAAATTATAAAACATAAAGCGAAAAAAAAATTAATTACGTGTAGAATGCAATGTTATTTAAAAAATATCTCAATTAGATAGGAAGAAGAAAGGAAAGTTAAATTAGAAAAATAGCTTACCTTACAAGCTTTGATCACTTCCAAATTGGTTACATTTGCTATATTTGGATGCGTCTTCAAATTATAATCCTTTTTCGCTACACATACGCCTTCTTTGAACAAATATTCATAAATTGCTTTCCGATTTTTCGTTGGCATCAACATTTTTGTTTATTTTCCAAAAATTTCACCTACTGCCACAACAATACACTCCTGATTTAATAATGATCAAAATTTATGACATTATATGGGAACACTTACTTAAGTTTTTCGATTAAAGAACACATAAGCAAAAATAAACAATTATCCTGCATGCAAAATTGCATTAACTATCAGTCCAGTATATCATCTCATTTACAAATGATAAATGTTGAAGGCGAATAATTCGAACGGACGAAACGACTGGCACCATATCCTTTTCTATTTTATGCTTACTCTTTAGACTATCATTAGTTAGAATCAGATTGTTTTAACAATCTATTATTTCTCTACACATAACTTCTCCATTATCCCAATAAAAAGAACTAAAAAAAATCAAAGTGCCTATGAAAGTCAGGAAAAACTATCCACATATTAGGAGCCAAGCCAAAAATTGTCCTAACATATTCAACGTCTTTTTTTGGTTTGTTTAACATTTTGTCCCTAGCATACCTACACACATAAATTTCATACCTAGAAACTTCCTAAAGTAAGCGTCTCAAGAAAGACAAGCTAGGATCCCAGAATGTTTCAGTCCCACGACGACTTTCTTTAACGCGGCCAGGCGCATAATGAAACAATTCGTCCAAGCCCATAGCTTTGCAAGCACTGGGGACAGCACTGGACCCAGGACAAATCCAAACGTGTAGGTTTACATGAGTTGATAACCTAAATTTGAATTGTATGTTTGCTACTATAGGTAATAAAAACAACAAATGAAAGAAGTAAAATAAGAATGAAAAAAAAAACCAACAAAAACATATGATTTTATTGATTTGATGTAAGGTATACAAGAGTATTGCAGTGAATAAAGTTTGAGGGAAATATTCCATCGAAATTAAAATTAAAAAACATAAAAAAAAAAAAAAAAGAAAAGCAGCGATTTAAACATCCCATTGTCTAAACATTCTATATTCATAAGTGTATACATATCAATATATACACCACCACAACGAATAAAAAAACATGAACAATAAACATAGTAACAAAAGTGATGGAATTATATACTGCAATATGAAAAATTATCAAATTTAACCTATTGCTTTCGATAGATCTCTCATTTTAAAAATTATTTTACAATAAGCCTATGCCATATTGTATTATCAGTGATGTAATTGCATTGGAGAATTAAATCTGTACATACCAATGCCATTACAAACAGCTCACAATATCAATAACCATTAAACTGGTCTGGCAGTAGCAACCAATAATTCACTGGCTAAGACAAGTGTCATTTGATCATAGGAATATAAGAAGTATAAATCAATTCTAGGAAAAAAAGGCAATAAAGGCACTATAAAATGGGTTCAAATTTCATTTTCATGATATTTTCAAACATACACAAAGACATACATAAAAACATATATGAATTTTTATAGCCCTTATTATTACTACAATAGTTTTATTGAATATATTCGATTGCAAGAGTAAACTTCAATGGGTTCATTTCAAATCTTCTTGAATAAAGAAAAGAAATAAAGACCCAATTTCTTAAGTAACGAAAGTTTGCCATCGAAATATACTACAAATAATGATAATATGTTTGTTCAGCAAATAAGGCAAATGATCATCAAGGTTGCCATGCTGAGCAATTGTAACTTGTTTCCTACTTTACAGCGCCTTAATTACCGGTCTGGAACAAAGTACAGCACTGAAAATTAATAAAAAAAAGAAATAAGCGAATTAATGAAGAAAATTCGGCGAATAAATGAAAAAAATTAATTACTTGGAATAGCTTGTCAGAATGTCATCATGAACAAAAATATAAGAATTCTGTAACAATTCTCAAAATGAAATACACTATGAACGTGATCATTTCATTTAATTTTTAAATAATAAATTAAAGTTCTCGGGTATCACCGATGCAAAATCATTTGTTGAAAGCTCCAAAAACAGCCCACATTACATCAGCACATCCATCTTTCTTCTTTTGGCTTTCAGCCTCGTAGTCAAGTTCAAGTAAAGATCGTACACGCTTCATTGCTATTTCATAATCCTGAAAAAGAAAAAGGAAATTCGTATAAAATTTTGTTCGCATAACTGAATCAGATCAATCGTAATGAGTGCATACTCTTTCAAACCAGTCATATCCTATAAACACGAATCTGATAAGGATTAGTTTTTGATATATATTGCTATGATAATATCTTTCCTGCGAATGAAAGAATGAAATTATAGATTTATGAGAAATAAATGAATGCGATAATTCAATTGCAATCAGTGTACAAGAATACACGTAGAAAATAGGCTGCAATCGGCGCTGAACTACTGTTGGGTGAAAATTTGTTCCATCAACAATGGTGTGCAAAGTAGTAAATTAATAATAATTCAAAAAAATCAACCTGATCCGACAGAGGGTTAAAAGCATTTTCCAATACATCGCTAGCATGCGCTAACACTACCAAAGCTATCATTCTTTTCTCCATTCTTTGTACATCATTAGTCCACCGCGATAATACAGCTTCTTGTACTGTCTAAAAAAAGAAAAAACAATGCTTAAAATCTGCTTTATTCTTATTTTCTTAAATATCTGCCCTCAGAAAATCGATTCATAATGAATGCCTTAATTAAATTCAACACGAAGTAAAACAATTTACTAAAATTTCGATTCAAGAGATGGATAAATATGATAGCCGACATGGACAATTTAATTCTGACAACTGATTATTGAGTAAATGACTTGACATCCTTTTAAAATTTGATACAATGACATTCGACTTCTATTTTTTTACAAAGCAATAGGCAGGCCGGTTGATTTATTTAAACTGGTTTTAATAAATCAGGACAATGATTCGCAAAAAAAAAAGAAATAATCGGACTTCTAGAAAGCTAGAATCAAAACAAGACGATGAACTATGATTATTTTACTTCTTTTCTTCACCGTATATTAATATGCTGCTATAACATGCATTTAAAAAAAAATCAGAAATATATCAATTGATGCACAGAAAGATGAAAATCCCTCAACAATTCCAGAGTTAATATGTTAAAAGTCGAATGAAAACGAAACCGCCTCCTCGTCGTCCCAGTCATAATACTCACAACTCCAACAGAATGGTATATTGGTCTTAATTCTTTCAAGTCGATCATTATTTAAATTATTTCTAAAAAATGAAAAATATAAACCTTTATCAGCTTCTGTTTCATGGTGCCGTCGTGAAGTGGATGAGTAGTCATATCGAAGAGAAAAAAATTTTGCTTCTCTGTTGTTAATACACCTTTCTCGACCAAATTTTTCGCCAATCGTTCACGTACATTACGAAGCTAGACAAACACTTTTGCACAATTAAAAACCTTTAAACTAGTCTTCGAAATTTAAATGGATTAAGTAAAAATGCAGTGCATAAAGACACAAACTTTATGTCTCTCGAAATCAAAACCCTATAAAATGTTACCTGAAAACGCAATTTGAGTGGATTCCACGTTTCACCACTGAGATATTCAATCCAACTTGTCACAGTTTCTGATGGCTGTGTTTCCTTAATATGTTTCAGTGCTTCATCCAAAAGCACATCACCTGTTGGCTGATCGTTTTTCAACAAAACCTAACGTAAACAAGATCATTTCAAACAGCAGCAATGCCAAAATGTTGAAAAAAGCCATTTATATTTTTTTAATGAAAAGTCTTATTCTTAAAGACTAAATGAAAAATTATAATTTTGAAGTTAAAAAATTCGACAATAAAAAATCCACTAATTTCTAACAGAATCCATTCTTTGTACTTTAAATACAAGCATGTGGCTTTAAACAGCTTATGTGGCAGAAAATTTTTAAAATACAAAATTAATTTGCAAAAAAAATACATTCAATTCTTCACAGATATTCCTAACATAAGAGATGATACTATATGCCTCACATAATTATAGGTATTTAAACAAGTGTTAATATTCTTATAATATAGTAAGTATTATAAGAATAGACCTTTCTGCTCATTAGACTTTTTTTCCGCATTCCACATTTTTCTAATTCGATCCGATTCCTGAGTGCCAATTCAGTGAGAATGCATCCTCGAAGACCACTACTAATACAGTCATTCCAAAATGATGTGTAACCCTGAATAACAATAAAGCATTTACAATTGTTAGAGCTCGACTGATATTGCGTTTCGGGATTAAAGAATCGAGTCAATAAATAAAATTTTTAAACACCAACAAATCGAAATCATTTATTTTTAAATTATCCATTTGTTCGACACTTCTCAAATGAGTAATTTTTTAGCATTTGATATTCAAAATTCCAGTCAAAAAATTTCGCACTATGAGAGAAAAAATAGCTTACTTCTCTATCCTTCAATCCAAGCAGTAAAATTTGCTCCATTAATGTTAATCTTGTAGTTTTATCATCGTCAAACTCATCTTTAGAATCATCACTATCAATATTATCAATGTCTCTCGCATTCTGAAAAAAAAAAAAAAAAGCAAAACACAATGTTATCATAAGAATGTGAGAAAGTTAAGAATATTTTCTGAAGCTCAAATATTCAACTCATGATTTGTTTGTACAAGAAATGAGCCAAATTTACCTCATCATTTTTGACAGATGTTGTAGTTGTTTTACGTCGTTGGACCAAACTATTCGACATCTTATAGTTTCAATTAAATTTTCTGATTCAAATCTAAAATCTGAAAAGAAAAAAATCAAAATTGCATTTTAAACAAAAACATAAACTTTTTCCTTTCTCGTTTTTATCAAAGTACAATACGAGAATATTAGTTTTTGCTAGAAATATAATTACATTTTTACTAAATATTTTAATTTTAATTAATTAATTAGAAAAAAGAGGAAGAAAAGAAAGAAATGAGCGATCTGATCAAACAAAACAATTAATCACTCATTTCTTTTTATCTCTCCCTCTCTTCCTTCCTCTTTCTTTTTCTATCAATAAACAACAAAACAAATTAAATTTCCCATACTATACATAATATTATTAAATGAAATAAACAAATCAAATTATATGTTAGTACAAAGACAGAAAGAGAGAGAGAGAGAGAGACAGACAGAAGAGTAGAGAGAGCGAGAGAGAGAGAGAGAGGGAATTATTGAATTATTTCTTTTTAAACGCCATAATTTCACAAATATTGCTATATTTTGCAAAAATTTATTGGAACAAAGAAGAAAATTGGATGGAAAGGAAGATTTTATGATCGATTCTCAAAATTAATTCCTTATTATATGTAAATTTTAATAAAACTTGTTATTCAACCTAATTTCACACAAATCCTCCCCAAATATCTCCCCTGCCCCATCTCCCCGCTCCCCGTGACAAATCCACTTCTCGCGTACGCCACGTGATTCGCTCTTTCTCACTACCATTCACCCTTTATACTCCCATATTTCTCCATGCCCACCTTTTTTTTTTTTTTTTTAAACAAAGTTAAAAGTTTCGTTGTAAGAGAACTTAATTAGCTTACAACTATGGTATCATGAATGTTGTTGGGTCAACAAGTCAATGTAGAAATTTTCCAAGATTTTTAAATACGAACAATGTTAGTGTATTTTCATTGTCAAATGAATTACAATTAGAGGTAAAAATTTCAATTAAAATGCTTCTTACATAGTTAAATTTAAAATAATTGAGGATAGAAAGAAAATGATTTGAGATTTGTTGAAATTAAAATGATTAAAAATTATACTGAATATGTGATTATATTATAAATTATTTTTTTTTTTTTTATTTTTGCATAAACAAATTTTAATTTGTTGAATTTTTTTAGGATTGTATTTTTTTTTTTTTTTTTCGATATGTTCGATAGGTAAAAAAGAAGAGAAGCGTACATAATAAACGGAAATATGTATACGCTTGGAATTGGTATATGGCAACGTTTGAGGCAAAAGAGTAATTATACTATTGTCATCGTTGGATTGGATAATGCTGGAAAAACGGCAAGTACTTTTGGAAATCCTTTTAACTAATATGAATGATTTTTGTTAATTTTCAAGAAAATTTACAAAATTTTACCAATGAAATAGTCTAACTTTCGTTTTCTCTTTAGGCATGTATAAATTTTGGCTTTTTTAAGGATTCTTTTCAAGCCTTGAAAATTGCTAGGATCAGATGAAAGCATTTTTAGTTTCTGTAAAAATTATTGTCCTTCTTAACGAATAATAGTAAATATTGGAAAGTTTCGATGAATATTTTGTGTATAATTTTGCGATGGACAAAAATTATTTGCAGACCTTTTTGGAACAAATCAAAGCAAGATTTATCAAGAATTATCAAATGTTAAATCCATTGAAGATTGTAAGCACTGTTGGTTTAAATGGTAAGCTAAAATACATTTTATTGATTGTTTTTTTTTTTTTTTTTTTCGATATGAAATATTTCAATTTAACTTATAAAGTAATTATTGCAGTTGGAACAATTGTATTGGGTTCCATTCATCTTACTTTTTGGGATCTTGGCGGACAGGAAGAATTGCAATCATTGTGGCATAAATATTTCGACAGTTCACATGCACTTATATTTGTAGTTGATTCCTGTGATCCAGATCGATTTCCGGAAGTTGTTGAAGCTTTCAGTAAGCTTATAAATAACATTCTTACATTTGGAAGGCATCATTTTTTGTTTTTTCAAACATTGAAATGATCTTTTAAGTGGAGAAATCGTTTAGAGAATGAAATTAAGAATTATTTTTTAAATTTATGCTGATTTTTTTCAAAAATTCCCCTAATTTCAGAACTAGTAATGAACAATGAAGCAGTTCAGAGAATGCCAATTTTAGTGGTTTGCAACAAAAATGACATTGAAGAATGTATTGGAACAGAGATAATCAAAGTTTTGACAGCTGATGACAGGCATATAGGTGACTTGGCTCTTATCCCAATATCCGCATTACAGGGTCTCAATATTGATCGTTGTATGCGATGGCTTTGTACAGTGCTAGTACGTAATCACTCTTCGAATGATTCCACTTAACGGAATCATTATTTTTGCATTTTAGTTGTCTTTTCAATTTATTGTATTTTTAAATTTATTGCTTTACAAATCTCGACATGTTTCAGAAGAGCTTATTTTCTATTGTAATCTACTACGGGATTCAGGATGTCAGGCAGGACATCGCAACCAAGTTTGAATTCCTTTTTATTTTTTTGTTATAATTCCTTTTTTGCTTCTATTCATAACCTATTTTATTGATGCAAAAATGTGATTAAAATGCTTGGCGTACAAAAAGTAACCCAAATACTCCAAATTCTAAATAGTCGCTGCAACGATGTAACATTTAATGTTCAGAAAATCTTCGCGGTTAAATGATTCTGCCAGTTTTATTTTCCAAATAATAGTTTGTATTATAGTGAGGAAATTGTCAGTGTTGCGAGTAAAAGAAAAACAAATGATTCTATCATAAAACACTTATATTTTGGGCAAGATTCTGATCTAATTGAAATCAATGAAAATAATGAAATGCATTGCGTGGGTCCCGATTGGTCAAAAAATAACTGCATAAATGGAAATGAATTTATTGATACAACACGCAGTAAAAAAGAAGAATCAAATAAAATGAATAAGCATGAGACTACACATCCTTGATTGTTGAAACTTTCAGTTGAAGTTTCGGTAAAACTTTCAGTAAAAGCATTGCTATGAAACGTAGATGAAGATGGTATATCCTTCCGATTCATCCTACACTTTATTCAAATCGCATGTAGGAAATTCGAGCGCGGAGAATGTGATCTAGCGAATCACGCTTCAGATCGAATGTAACAATAAGTCAAAAGCATGACAAAATCATAAGTACTAACAAATAATAAAAGAAAAAGAACACTCAGGACATGATACATTACAATAACTTGGAATTCATTTTCAATACAGAATTTAAATTTAAAAAGGCGTCAAAGTCAATGCTTCTTTAAAATGTCGTTTCCAATATTTTCCCACAACAAAAAAAAAAAAAAAAAAAAAAAAAAAAAAAAAAAAAAAAAAAAAAAA
>JARVGP010000862.1:0-28282 GCA_029876185.1 Mansonella ozzardi | reverse complement strand
GAGGGGGAATTAATTGCCTAAAAACAATGACCCCCTTGTTTGGCTGGATAGCGCCGTAGCTGATGCTTTGTTAACTTACGGTAGAAAAGAAGATTGACAATGGACTACAAATCCTTTGTTGTAGTTAAATATCTTAAATCGCTGCTAATAAAGCATTTTCAGAGGATGTCAAATTAAATGACAACAAAGAACATGAAAGTAAATCTCAGAATGTAAATTTAGTTGAATGTTTCAGTGTTATTAGCATTTAATTACAATTTCATTTATTGAATTATTAGAAGTTTCGCGATATGAAAGTTCGCGACACGCGTATCGGAAAACCCGAAATAATTTGTACTGCAAAATTTTCAAAATTTTTGGATAAACTACAAGAATATATGCGTATATAAATTAAAAAAAATTCCAAAAACTGATCAAATTAATATAAATTATTTAAATGTTTGAAGCAAATTGAATGAAATTTTATTAATAGCAAATTTTAGATTTTCTGCAATTGTCGTAAAAAAATCAAGTTAGATCAAGGAAAATATTATTAGTTCATTATTTGCATATTTGCATAGTGCATTCATGCCGTTACTTTAATCAAAAACGTGTATAATTCGTTTGAAACCTTTTGCAAAACCAAATATTTTAGAGATAAATATTGTGGTCTTTCTTAAGTTCGCTTACGTCGTTTACGTAAAATATGTCATTGAACATGGATATGCATATTTTTAAGCTTCAATAAAGTAGAATATTAAATCAAGATTTTTTTTATAAATTATTTCTACTCGAACATTCGATAGCGATTGGTTATAAGTTCAATGTTTAAAAATGTCAATTTCATTTACCGAAAAATTAATATTTGCGTTTGTTGCACTAAATCTAACTATTGTTATGCTACTATACAGGCAATACATTTTCATTAATTTCATCAATTATATAATAGTATAATATAATAATTAGAGAAAATATAATCAACTTTTATTAATTAAATTAAAAAAAATTTTGAGTATTTTAATAAAAATTCTAACCACTGATAAATTAAGTTTTGGTGTTGGAAAGAAGTATTGAGAAGTTAAACAATTTATAATAAATTAATTAATAAAAAAAAGTTTAATTTTGAGGATTAATTTTTTTTAATTTTTTTTTTAATTTAATTTTTTTAATTTTTTTTCTTTCCTAAAAAGATGCAAGCCAATAAGAATAAATTAAGTTGAAAGAATTAATAAATATGATTAAAAAATCGAAAAAATATATTCCATTGCGTAATGAACTAATTTTTTTTTCATTACTGATTTTTTAGCGCATGAAAATAAATTCAAAAATGCAATATATCAAAAGTTTTAACAAAATTTAACTAAACTTTTATCCGGAATGTTTTCTGCAAACCATTTTTGTTATTCAAAACAATATCGGAATTAAAAAAAAGTAGTAGTTAAATTTGAATTTAACGACTACATATCGAATTTTTCAATTATATAAAAAAATTGGAAACAAAATGATTATTAAAGGAATGAATAGTCACTTCATAAAGTCATTTACTTCATGAACTTCTACAGAGTTATAGATTTATAATTGCTTTATAGGATTTATATAGAATTATAATTATTTCATAAGATTCATGTAGACTTATAATTAATTACTTCATAAAATTCATGTAAGATAATAATTACTTCATAAAGTTCATACAGAATTATAAGTACTTCATAGAATTCATGGAGAGCTGCCAAAAAAACTGATCAAATGCACTTATTCATATTTTGACATTTATAACAAATCCTTCTCTAATATCCATCTCCTAATAAATTTTTAATTAAATTCTAGTAATTAATACAACTATTTCACTTCTCTTTCCTCATTATCAGGATAAATTTTGATTAAAAGACTTTTAATGCAGCATAAATATTAATTTTACACTTAATCATAATTTTTAATTAATTCTGGTGATTAATATAATTACCTCATTCTTCTTTTTTCATTTACCAAATTAAATTTTAATCAGAAATTTTGATTAAGATTTTTTGTACGGCTTAAATACTTGAATTTCACACTTATTCATAATTGATTAAATTTTAGATATACTACACCGATGATGCTTATCGTTCAATTAATGATACCATTAATCGTTTGGCAAATAATACTTAGCATATCATTTTTTCCGGAAGAATTCATTACACAGTTGCTAGATGATTTTTATGGACATGATGATGCAGCTGATGATCAACCATTCAATCCACCAACGCCAAATCTTATTAATACCATACATTCACATGGCGATGTACCATAAACACCTCTTTTAGCAATAGCTGATGAATTTTCCTACGATTTTTTATTCCGATACAATCATCACTTGCTCATTTCCACTTTCTTTTCCCATACATGTATTTAAATTCGTTACCTATTATTAAAATAATTAAATTCATCAAAAGTGCATATAGTACAGGAAGTTAGAAAAAAAGATGAAATAAATAAGACGACAAAAAAGCAACAAAACGAAGCATTAATCCGGTATATAAATTTTTGTTGAAATTGAAAGCCAGCAGTCCAAAAATTAAAAATAGCAAATATTCAACCAATAGAAATAGTCTTCTTCTATCAAGATTTCAAAATTAAAATGTCCAATTATCAAAATAATTAACGTAAACAAGGAAGACAAAACTACCACTTCTGACGTATTTAAAAAATTTTGATATACCTTTTTTTTTTTAAATCGAACAAATCACAATTTATTTTTCGCCTTTAAAAATGCAACTTATATTTGATAGGAATGTACGCACAGACATACGAACTTAAAAACGAAACGATGTTTCGTTTATTGTTTTTTTTTACACACACACATTCAGATTTAATAATTTTTTTTTTTTTTTTACTTAACATTGTATCACTGATTAATTTCAATCAAAAATAATTCCGAAAAAAAAATTTTTTTATTGTTTGAAAGAATTTAACATTTCTTTAAAAAAGCTGAGAGAGTTTTCTTTTTCTCTTATTTACAATCATCCCACTTATTATTATGATTACCCAATAATATAGTAAAGAAAAAGTGGTCCACTTTATATCATTTGCTTTATTTTTCTTTTTGTTGTAAAGTGTGTTTCAAGCTCTTTTTTTGTTGTTTTTGATTAGAGCAAATTGTGGTGTTGGGAATGACAGTAGTTAGCATCATTGATGTATAACTTGGAAAGGTAGAAAAGATGGTAGAGGAATTTCGAGGAGATTTTGACGGGGCCGTCTTAACAGAGACATTGGAGGTTACAGTAATCTACGGTAGCGTACCATATTTGGTTATTCTTATTGTTGAAAGTTGAAAACTTTGGCTTTGAAATTTTCATAAAATAATTTGATGAAAAGATTATGGTTTGTTATATTCGAAAGTTTGTTTTTTGAATGAATCATACGGTAAAATACATTTATGGTAATTTCATGTTTTTTCAATAAAAAACCAAAAGAAAAGAAAATTATGAAATATTTTTGAAATTATAGAGAAAATTTTAGAATATTTTTGTGTATCAAAAAATAAAAGATTTTACGGATATGTCAAATCTGAACAAACAGCAATAGGCTATGTTTCTAAGAAAATCAGCAATATTCACAGATATACACACATGCAATCTTCGCTTACTTTACAAATCAAAAATTCATTTGTTCGGAATCTCTCCATTAATTAATTACATCATATGTGTCTTGCAAATTTTTCCAATCCAAAATTTTCAAATATTTCGAAAAATATTTTTTGCAAATTGATTGACAAAATTTCTGTAATGTAATAGGAATATTATCTCTTTTTACTATTTTTTATTATTGTTGTCTCTGTTCCCAATGATCCAACGATATGTTCGGCGTTTGGGAGAGCATTAAGAGGAAAAAACACTCAAGAAAAATTTGTGAATGATTTTTTCAACCAACTCTAAATGTCACAAGATTATTTGACAATTTCGAGATATAGCAAAAAATGCTACTAGGCGAACAATCTCCTTTTAAAAAGAGATTCGGACCTCAAAAGTTATATGAATAAGAATTTATCAAGTACGATTCAAAATATAAGAAAAATATACAAAATACCAAGCGTGACTTATTTATACAGATTTAATATTTTTAATTAAGAGAAACAATTAAAAAACTGAAAAAAAAACATTTTCAATTAGTAAAAATGTGTAATAGTAAAAAGTAAAGTAAGTAAAAAGTAAAAGTAAAAACAACTAAAAATGAGCATTTTCTTGATCATTTGCTATTTGCTATATAGAATATAGAAGTTTTTTTTTTTTTTTTATGAATAGTTCGCAAAATTTTACATTCTTTCGTATCTAGGATAACAACAAATGACCAATTATACATTATAGAGACGAACGGATTTTTTTGACATTTAACTTCCACGAGAATTAGATTTCAATTAAACCGAAATAAATCAATTAATACTAGTAATTTTCGACTAAAACAATGAGGAAAGTACATTTGGTAGATGACTGATTGTATTGAATATTTTTTTTTCAATTATTTTCGATATCTGTACATATCTGTGTCTGTGATAGAAGTGATAAAAACAATACAGTAATATAAATTTCGAATAGAAATCTGACAAGCAATAATCGAAGTAAGAGGGAAAAGATTAGTTTGAGAAAATATATTTTTAAAAAAAAGTAATCTAGTAAATCTTCATGTAAGATCACTTCAGTAATACGTTAATATACAAAAAAAGCATTATTAATAGTATGAAACAATACTAACAACAAAGTATTCAAAGTATACTTTTAGATTGTTAATACAGCACTTAGTTTTCATTTTTTTTCCCAAAAATAGAAATATATTCTTCGCTTATCTTGCTTCTTATCTTGCCCGTATAACAGTAAGGCTTTTTGAGAACATATTTCACATAGATTTTACATCATAAAGTTAAGCAGAAAAATATTCACAGTTATAAAAAAGTATACAACGTAACAATATGTATTTGAATATAATATGAATTTTAAAACTTGAAGTTGAAGTTATAAAGTTTCTGTTTTTCATTTCCAAATTAAATATTAAATTTGAAAAAACAGCGGATGGAAAAGAGAATACAGGACTAGATAAGTAAAGAAGAATTATTAAGCATTCTCTGGATTAATGATTAGTTGTTTTTGAAATGTAAGCAATTTTTTCTTAATTGTGTTGGCTGCGCTTTCATATTCATTTGTTAATTGGTTTTTATCAAAATGAATCTGGAAACAAGTGCTAGTAGTAGTTATTTTCATTTTTATATATTCATAAATTGTTAAATTTATATAAATTTAATTTTATGCTTATATTTCATCTAATTGATTTTGAATTACTTCTGGTTGATCAATCCATTTAATTCCAGTATAGTTAATGAAACGTATTTTTTATCTTTTAGAATAAAGACTTGACCTTCTAGTAAATTCTAGTAAGATGGAAAAAACTTTTAACTATGCTTATTCAATTTGGTCAAGCTGTAGATTGTTGATAACATTGAATCATGAATAAAAAACATCTCACTTACTTATTTCAAGCTCACAAAATGTTCAATGATAATTCTAAATGATCAGTATGCAGAAGAAATTTATAATCACACTATCTACCAATAAAATAATCGATTCAATGTTTATGCAGAAAGTTAATAATAAAATAACTTACGGCTGAATTAAAAACATCACGGTCTGTATAAAAATCGTAAAATTTCGATACAATATCGATTAAAACACTGAGCGAAGACGACTGATTATCGATCACACTAAATGAAAATAGTAAAAACATTTCACATCTGACAAAGTTTAATTTTTAAATGAAAAAAAAACTTACCATTTAATAACTTTATTAATTCTTCTCATGTCCTCGATTGCTTTTTTATCGTTCCTATAATTTAAATTACATTAAAGGTCGTTTAAAGTTATTTGTTTGAATTTTAATTCAATGAAATTATCAAAAGACAACCTGCGCTGAAGAAGTTGAACCAACTCGGCAAATATATTCAAAAATTCATCCATAGAATGCCCATTTATTTCGCGCAATCTTCTTTTTTTTGATAATCTACCAATATTTCTATTATCCTTAAAATTGCCAATATTAAAATTCGTAACTTACAATTGTTTATGAATACTAATACAATGAATATCTATGAATAATTTCCTACAATCTGCAAGTGTATGAAATATTCAAACTGAATTTACTTTCCAATTGAAATCTAGCTTAAGAGTTCATGAATATTATCATCCAATTTTAACAGAATTATCTCACTTCTTTCTCTGTTTTTCGAATTGAATAAGGAGTTAGCAGTGTCCGATGAATTTCACGAAATCCGATTGAATCTGACTTTCCAGAACTTCCTTTTTTAGGACGTGTAGCGTTCTGCGATTTCTCTTTCTCAATGCCTACCACCAATGAAACTGAAGAGACTTCTTGTTCCTCAGATACAATTGTAAGTGAAGGAAGTGAAGAATAGCAATCAAGTAGTGCGGGTAAACAATTCACAACTTTCTTTGGTGCAGCAACATCCATGGTTTTAACAAATGATGATGATGGCTCATCAGCTACAGTAAACGAGAAGTAGTGCAACGGTGAGATATTATGAGAAGTATTTTTCATTATAAACTGTTGATTCTTAGTTTTCGATGGATCAGTTGCTAGCAAATGCAACAACTCCTGAAAAAAAAAATGAAGAATAATTTCAGAGATTTTAGTTAAAAGCTTTAGATACAATTAATTCAACTTTTTTTAATCTATTGATTGCAATAAATGAATCCTTTAAATTATATATAAATCAAAATTTAAATTACATACAAGACAAAATCAAAAAGACGAAACTTTTGCTACAGTTATCTAATTTAAAAAATTTTGCTTGGCATTATTAATAAGAAGTCCAAGTTATATAGTTCTGTACATCGCTTAATTAATAAATTCAATGCAGCTGAATTTATAAAATCCAATAAAAATACAGAGGACCACATGTATATGCATAACACACTTTTCTTCCTAAACACGAAGATGAAGCTGCATTTCCATCAAAGAATGCTAGTTATCCAATCATTTAGTTGAGCTAATCATTAATAATGTCAAAAATTGCTTAATTTCAAAAGAAATCGAAAGTAATAAAAGAATCATTAACGTACGTTTCTATCAGCTGTTACAATATTGTGTGCTGCTGCTTTTACCGCAAGATTTTTATCATTTGTGGCAAATATCACACGAACCGGCTCATTCTCGTCTGAAACAATACTAGAAAGCTTTCAGAAAGCAAATTCAAGAAAAATAGTGAAATCCAAAAAAGCAATAATAATGAAATATGAAACAAAGTTTGCTTACATTTTTTGGTGGTTATAAATGCACATTTCAAAATTATATCATCATTATTTTCGCACCCAAATTCCTCTATACCATTTGAAGCCTAAATATTTGAGATAGAAAAGAACAGAGAAAGAGAGAGAGATGAACACTTTCTATTTTTGAGAGATGAATACCATTGATAGTCAAACTTTAAGTAATTTACAACCAGAAAAAAAAAGATAGAAACTGCAAAATTAACTGCAACGAACCTCGAACGTGTTTTCTATAAACAGATAACTGCATCTCCGTTTTATACAGTTATGTAGATAAGCAATTGTTTTCACAGCTTTGGATCGCAGTTCGTCAGATTTCTAAACAATATTTCCTAATACAAGTGTTTAAAATAATAATAAATGAAGTTGAACTATTATTAATTGGAAGACAAGCATACCGCTTTCTTTAAGCCATCTAATTCCTGGAGAACTGTATACGGAATAAGTGAGGAATATACATCTGTAAATAATCATTATTAGGCTAAAAATTAACACCCTCTTACAAGGGCGGTAATTTTTAACGTGTCATGCTTAAGCACTAATGGATATGAGCCGAAAATGAGATTTCCGATATATGCAGTACAAAATCCTAGAATCTTGAAAATAATTTTCATTATGTTTTAGATATTCCTTTTCGAAATATTACTTCTTTTCACTTATAAAAATATTATTTGAGGCACATACCTTGAGTACATATTGGTAACAGCGTTGTATCTTGCAGAAGGCAACTTGTATCAAAAACTATAAGCATTGCGGCAGTTTTTTCAGTTATTTCATAGTCCCTCATATTTTCCGCAGTATGAAAAAATGGCAAAATACTCTGAAAAATCAACAATGATTATAACATGGAAAATAATATGAAAACAGAATAGATGCTTTCAATATGCTATAAATAATCACAAGTTATTATATCTCATCTTTAGAAATATCAAACTTGCAATAAAACAGTCTATAGTTCCTGCTAATTATACCTCGTAAATAAAATATATAAATCTCGAATAAGTGAAGAAGTACAAACTTTGACAAATAGATTAGGATGCAAAAAGTGTTCTCGGCGAAAAGCTTGCACTTTTTCGACAACAAAATCGATCTCCATAGGCTCTTCTCGACAGCTTATTTCTAAACTAGTAAAAATTTCACACTCTCTATATCTCAGTGAAATTTCTAATTAACAGATATCAACTCTGGATTATGTCAGAAAATACTGATCAACTCTGGATTATGTCAGAAAAAATCACGAATAGCAACAAATACTGTAACCCAAGAAACAAAACGAAAGATGTCATTTGGCATATTTATCTGTTTTTAGCATTATACTGACTAGATCAGCTGCGACTTTATGATACAGAAATATATTTCATAAAAGAACAAAAACAAAAGAAAACCTTCAATGTTAATTTCGTCGATTTCCATTAGCTCTTCACTTGCTTCGCTTGTACTTGATATATGCAAGTCATGCAAACAACCAAACCCAGAAGATATTTTCTTTCCGTTGACTTCCGTTGAAACTAAACTTCTCTGTGAAGTCACATCTTCTCTAAATTATAAAATAAAATGAATTATGAATTTCTAGAAAACTGTACATAAAGCATCGAATCTGTTAAATCTCTTTGTTTCTTTGTCCTCCTCTTCCTCTCTAATTTTCCATGTAAGCAGAATTATTCTTTGAACACACTCAGAAAAGAAAAACTTATATTGGAATGATATTTATTAGTAATATATTCGTAGAAATCACAAATGACACTTGTAATAACCTAATGAAAGAAAGAATGAAATTAAATAACATACCCATCTAACATTAATAAAAAGAATTCCTTACTTTTCCAAAATACCGGGAATTCGTTCTTGGCATTTTTCATCCTGTTGTTTCACAGATAAATCAGATTCTCTCATAGGATTTTCCACAATCGGTATTTCCCACGTTGTTTGTTTCGTTTCTACATTGAAATAAAATATCCTAAAATATAATAAAAATACAAGCTGTTTAAAAATTTGGAAAGTGAAATAAACCAGTGAAACAACCTTACCAATTCCGAACCCAAACTTAGTAGTTATACAGAAGTTTCATTGATTTTTACAATCTTATTCTCATTCTCAACCATTATTTCCATTATTTCACTTATCTATTAATTATCAAAGCAACATTCACAGTTGTTAAGAAATCAGTCACTAATTTTTCTTCTCTACGCTTCTTGCCGCAAGCAATTCTTGGTAATATTATTAAAAAAACAGTCACAAATTTTTTTTCTCTACGCTTATCGCCGTAAGCGATTCTTGGTATATATAAGCAACATTCACATTTGTTAAAAAAGTAGTCACTAATTTTTTTCTCTACGCTTATCGCCTCAAGCGATTCTTTGTATATTAAGCAACTTAATTTTACTGTAAGAATGAATGATGATTTCAAGATTGCAACGAATTTACACTACACTTTTTATCTTTCCTTACGTAAATTCCCATTATTACTTTCATACTACAGGACTTACGTACGTTAAAGTGATAACTTAAGTATTCTTATTGGTTTTTCTTCCTTTCCTCTCGTCAATTTCTGCAGCAGTCTCATTGTTAAAGCATAATATTAGTGCTAAGAAGTATTTGATAAAGGAAATATCAACACTAAAACAATAAATATTAAAGAGCTTAAGCAAATCTAACAAATTTCCTTTGACAATTACAACTTATTTGTTTTACTTTTACCACAATAACGTTTATTTCATTCATATTTTGAATTAATTTGTAAAGAAATGAAAAACTCTCTGACCGTTTTCGTTTCCTTGTATAATATGCTTTCCATGGTTCTGGCAATCCTGGCACATTCACTTCTTTCCTCTTTTTACTCATTATGATGAAACCATAAAACTAACACAGATTAAATAATTTGCATGGTATATCTGAAATGAATAAATTTATTGTCATTTCATTTCAAATAAATTAAATTGTTACGTGCAAAAAGAGAAAAAGGAAAAAATGGCATAAATAATGCATGCATAAATTATGCATAAATCTTTTTTTAAGTAATGAAATTTTAATTTATTACAAACGACGTTAGTGAATGCTTCGTTTGAAGCAATGAGTGCTTATTGCAATGAGCTAAAATTAAGTCAAAATTGATTTAATTGAATAAATCAGCAATAATTGCACTAAATTAGAGACATTACTCCACCGTCAGTTCTCTTTTAGTTACTATGCTACCGTTGCTTTCTATAGATCATTTATATACTTTCTGGATCCTTCTGTAAATTTTGTCAGTCTTTGCCTCTTTCTCTTCCTCAAATCTTACTTTCTCCTTATCTCTTGCTATTTTTAATTTGATATAGATAACTGATACATTTAACTTCAATTATTTAATGGCAAATTTTGCTAGTTATACTAATCTCTGCAACTTTCTCATATGCAATGTTATTTTTTCACATCTTACGGCACCACACTTTTTTTATCTTACCAACTTCGCTCTGCTTGTACTGTATCACTGTGATTTCTCGAAGCCGATGATTAGGTCCGTTGTGAAACTTTTGAATTTCAATGATTTTATTTTTTGCATGTTGCAATTAGCTTAACTTGTAATGCTTACTACTTTACACAATTATTTGCTGATAAATTTATTTTTCGGAATGTTTTTTAGCTTTGACAATTGTAAATTTGAATAATGTCACATTTTCTGAACAACGAATTGTGTACACTTAGTGCTGCGCAACTGAGTAAGTTTAAGTTTTGAAAAAAATTTGAAATTTTAATTCCAAATTAAAGAAAGAAAATAAAATTTGCTCGTTGACATTTTCAACTAATTCTTTGTAAACAAAGTATTCTTTTATTGCAACTGAATTTTATTTAAAGCGTTTGTTGTATAATTTTAGTGTTTTATATGTTCTTATTTAAAACTCTTCTCAATTTCATTCGTTTAAAAAGCCAACAATGATATTTTATTAATAGTTCGGCACTGAATTTGCTTGCAAAGATTGTTAAATTGTTATGCGAGTATGATGCCGGAAACCGGAACTTCTTTTTCGGATTTTACAATAAAATGCAGCTAATGAAATAAGTTTTCCCTTATTAAATCTGTTTTTTATTCAAATTTATTTCTTAATTCTATTTTAGGGCAAGAAAAGCAAAATACATCTTCTCAGTTGCTTCATGTTCAACAGCAAATTAGTGATTTGGCTTATGGAAATTATCGAATTTATGCAGATGCCGGAAGCACTACAGAGCACTGTCGTCAACTGGTCAGTTTTAAAATCGGAACATAGTTTTTTTCGCAGGTGACCTGGCTCTATATTGGAAAGCTTTTTATTCAGCGGAAAACTGGTCATTTCTGTCCCTTTTCAAGATTGCCACATATTTCTCGAAAAAATGAGTCTATTTTAGCCTTCAAATATGGCATTAGATAATAATTAAATAATTGAGTGTTTAAGAAAAATGAAATCTATCATCTGTATATAGATGTAGTCCTTTTCTGAGTGTTTAAGAAAAATGAAATCTATCATCTGTATCTAGATGTAGTCCTTTCCTGAATAAAAACTGCCTTAATGAATTTCTGTATAATGGAAAAAAAATAAATATTTGAAGTAGTGATATAAAATTACGGAAAAAATATTGCGAAAGAAAACAAATGAATGAATGAATAAAAGAAAAGACTTTATTTTCCTTGTGTTTAACTTTTTACTTATTAAAGTATGAAATAGTTAGTAGCGAAATGAAATGAATAAAAAATTTTAAGTTTGGAAAAGCAAGCGATTTGGTTGAAGATATTGAAAAAGGGATCGAATCGATAAGGGAATCCATGAGGCAATTTGATTCTAAGAATGATGAAGTCGTACAAGAGCTTCATCATCTGCAACTTTTTGAAAGTAAAAGTTCACACTTATGGGATATTCTAAGCTTGCCAAAGGTAAATTTCTGCAAAAAACATGTTGCTTTAAAATTTATAACTACATCGAATTTATTGGAAATACATTATGAGGAATTAATTTTTTAAAATGATTCAAAAAAATTACAGTCTAAAATTGTAGCAAATTGAAATTGCCAATTTCTAAAATTATTTAATTTCGCAGCAGCAATTGTACTGTAATATTTTTCAGTTTGCTTTAATTTTAAGACGTTTGATCAAAAATTTAGATTTCAGTATATGAACGTATGTATTCGAGCCGGCTATTATGATATGGCTTATTTATTGACAAATTATGGAATGCAGTTGCAAACGCATGGACTCGCTAAAAATCCTATAATTAAGGTTTCTGTGAATTTCTCACTATTTAAAATTGCAGATTGGTTAATTGAGGCTTTTTGAGAAAAGAATGCTCGAAAAAAACTTTGAAGTATAATAGCGACTAAAGCTTTTGTATATTATTTTTGCGTTTCTCTGTATTTTAGGAGCCAGATGGGTTCTTTTTGTATTTTTCATTTGGATTTCACTCATTTAAGATATCATTGAATTTGAGGTAATAGAAATTTAAATTTGTGGTTTAAAAAACTTTCTGTTTGTGATTCGATGAATGAATAAAATCAGGAGGCCTTATGAATTCGAAGTCTTGTACAGAGATGCAAAAGAGGTGAATGTTCAGTGAGGAAGGGCTATCTGTAAAAATTTTTTGTTGAAATTAATGTGACGATTTTAAATTTGCCAAATATTTGTAGCGAGTTGCTGATAAGCTAACTGACGCTCGATATCAATTATTGGATGAGTTGTTCAACAAATTTGCTGGACCGATTGACTTGGCAGAGAGTATTCAAATTGTGAATAATATCCGAAAGATTCCGCATTTGTCTTTGACGCAAATGCGTATTATGATTTTACAGTATCGTGATGTATATCTTAAAAAACGACTTTCGGAAATTGAAGTAATATTTTTTTCAAATTCGAAACCCTTTCGATTTAACAGTTCTTAATCAAAAGTTTCATTGAAGTTTGTTATAAATTAATCCGACACGTAGTTGATGTATGTTCTAAAATAGTTGGACGATTCATCTTTCATTGTTTGTTGGAAACTTTTTACTATAATAGTTCGTTGTTGATTCATCAAAATTTTTTGTTAACTCTTAT
Source organism: Mansonella ozzardi (assembly GCA_029876185.1). Lineage (NCBI taxonomy): Eukaryota > Metazoa > Nematoda > Chromadorea > Rhabditida > Onchocercidae > Mansonella > Mansonella ozzardi. The sequence continues at coordinate 14,956 of JARVGP010000862.1, read as the reverse complement.
CTGATTGTATGCTTAGTCGCAACCGGACTTCATCCTTCGAATGGTTGAGATTTATCGTGATTGTATGTATGACACTATGGTTCTGTATTTGGCTGTTTTTCCCGAAAATGAAATAGGCAGGCGGCAAATTGATGTGAGGTTTCTTATGTTTTTCGAAACTAACAGTAGCTTTTTTGTTGCAAGAGATATTAACTTGAAATTTACTTAGAATTCAAGTTTAGGTTTCAGCTTTTTTTAAATTATTAAATTTACTGTTTTAGTCATCGATAGATCAACGATGGGATGTTTGGCAAACACCGGCTCCCTCCGTAATCCTCAGTGAATGGGCTCTTCATAATCTGACCGTAATGTTCAGTCACATAAAGTAAGTCGAGATTCATCTGAGCGTTATGTTCAGTCACATAAAGTAAGTCAAGATTCATCTGAGCATTATGTTCAGTCACATAAAGTAAGTCAAGATTCATTCTTCCAAGAAAGCATTGTAATTTCATAACTGAAATTTGCACACTTATTTCAGCAAAATCGGTGATGAAACGCACATTGATATTGGCTCTCTGACGAGTAAATTAATGAGTTTCGCTTTATCATTTGGTCGAATGGGAATCGATTTTCGGCCACTTATTGCAGATGTCATTGATGAATTTGTTGCTAAGAGATTCGCGATGAAAGTTCAAAGTGCAGCGAATAAGTCAGTTTGGTGTAAATTTAGAATTCATTTTCTGGCTGAAAAAGTTCTCGTAATTCAAACATTTTATTTTTAAGTTAAGAGTTGAAATTTGTTAGTTTATTTGATTCTAATGATATTCCATTAATTGTAATATTTGAAATTAATGGAGACATTTTAGAATATTTACAACATTGTTTTACCTTTGTTATTTTAGCTTAAAACAATGTAGAAGTATAGAAATTGATGGCGAAATACCAGATGCTTTATTTCCATCCTACATTGAAAATAGTATACAGCTATCAGCTCCTTCAGTACTTGCGTTTTGGGATGATTTATGTGTCTATGGGAATGCCTTAATTGATGCTTTAAATGAATTGCGAAGTGGCTTATCGCCAATTCAAGTAACTTCCGCAATATTTTTTTTTTTTTGTTCGTAAAATTTTTGATGAAATATTCGTTTTCATAAATATTTTGAATTTTTTTTTTTTTGATCATTTGCTCATTTCCAGATTAATACAGTTTTAAAAGAATTGACAAATTCAATGAAGATTGTTGTTTGCTGGCTATGTGATATGGAGAAAGTGGTTAAAAAAGAAGTAAATTCCTTCATTTTCTATAGTTTTACAAATGTTACTTTATGTGAGGAAAGAGATTTATCTATGGAGGGAAGAAGGGAATAATTATTTTTAATTAATTAAGTTTGAAATAATTATTAGGTTTTATTTATTTTGAAAACAAAATCGTTTCATTTTTTCAAAATGCAAATGCCAAGAAAGATTAATTGTCACGGTGGGAAGCAGCAGATCACTCTAATTAATTGATCGCAGAGTATTTGCAAATTTTTTTTTCGAATTTTTCCAATATAATCAGTGTAATTTCAGATTATGGAGAAAGCAATTAAATTATTAGGAAGATATTTCATACCATATATTAACGGCTGTTTGTTGACTTTATATCCATACGAAAAATGCTGTCGACCGTTTTATCATACCAGCTGTACGCTAGAAATATATGTTAGTAATTTGTCTGCAATTTAATTTTTTTTGAATTTTTCTTTTTCTCATTCCATATTTACAATAGTTTTTTTTCCGCTTATTTCTGCCCTTTTTTTCTTCACTGTTTCTCTGTTAATTTATAATTTTTTTTTTTATTCTTAGCTGCTTTATTCTCATACATATTCTTTTGTTTTTCATAGTGCTGGTTGAATTGCAAAGCGTTTTTTTTTTGCTTGTAGGAAAAAAGATGTGCTCTACAGATCAAGGAAATTTGTAGCGATTTTCCCAATTCAGTAGTAATTGAAAAATTACTGGACGAAGAAGCAAACTATCCAGTGAATGAATATGTTAGAAATATTTTAACAATCACCAATGAAAATGCAGAAATGAGTGAAACACATGTACCTGGCAACAACAATGTTTCAGAGCAGGTAATTATAACAGTCAAGAATTTAATGTTTTTCGTTTTTAATTATTAAATTACAAAGTTATTAGAAAATTGGTATTTATGGTTAGTTGAACCAAATGTAAGAAATGAAATGTAGAAATGAGTGCGGAATTGATTTTTTTGATTACTATAGGTAGATTACAATTTTTTGATTAAATTTTTAGTTACAACGTTTTTAACTTGGGAATTACTAATTATAATTGCTTGACTATTTTTCCCCCTTATAATTCACTATTTTCATCACATGGTAAAGGATGTCAGTCTATTTGAATTTGCTATGGAAGTTTTCGCATAACTTTTATGCTAGTCTCAAGTCTTAATTTTACATCTACAGAAATATTGTCAATAGTTGCAGGAAGTTATGCTGAAATCATCATTGGATGATGATTTAGAAGTAGATGTACGAAAAGATGATAATCTATATGTAGAAGAAGTAGACGCGCAGAAAGATGATAATCAACATGTAGAAGAAGTAAACGCACAGAAAGATGATAATAAACATGAAGCAGAAGATGATAATCAACATGTAGAGGAAGTAGACGCACGAAAAGATGATAATAAACATGAAGCAGAAGATCAATTCTCAATAAACGATTCAGAAAGCAATTTAGCCGCTTAGGTTTTTGTTCAAATAATTTTTTTTTCGAGTCATTTTTGTTGTGCATTATGATTCCTTCAGGTGATTCTATTTATATAACTTTTCGGGGAACATTTATTTGCAATTTAATAATAACTTATGGTAATGTATATAATTATTGCTAATAGGTTGTTGCTTAGTTATGCATATATATTCTTTAATTGTAAACGAATTTTATCTTTGATGTTCCAGATAAATTATTTGTAGAAATAATACAGAATAAGCCGGTTGATGATCCGAGATTCTGTTCGCATCAAGTTAAATTCTTTCCTCTTCAAAACTTAAATAGCCAATAAGTGCTTCCTAGTACAAAGAAAAATTTTAATAAACTATTAAAAAAACTAATATTCATGAGCATCATTTCAGAAATATATGTTTCTTTTCAAATACTTTTGCATAATGGTAGCTTCTATCATCAAGAATACAGTATGAGTGCAGCATCCCTACAATATGGTGACAATTTATGTATTTTCTGCAAAATTCTAAATCGTTATGTCATGCGAATTGCGATATATTTTGTTCAATTATGATTTCATAAATTTCCCTTCAAAAAATATTTACACTTTACTGTCTCATTATATTGCAAAGTTATCATTATTCGTGATTCTTTCGTTGACATTTTTTTTGGAAAAAAATTTTTGAAATCTAAAAATCGAAAAGTGTCGTCCTATTTTTAACGACCATCGGTCACCATTAAAACTTGTTCCATAGTTTACACTTGGAACGATTTATTTTTCAAATTCATATTATTGAAAATGAAATGTGAACAAAAGAAGGGATTTGAAGATAATGGCTACGTCGAAGAAGCAATCATCTAATAGCAAGATTATAATACCTGTAATTAATAGGCGTTGCTCATTAAGTAATTAATACAAGTGATTAGAAATATGGTATTAACAAATAGCTTTTCTTTCACCCTTTATCACTATTTGCAACCATTGCAAATGCTGATAATGTATAAAATGATAATGATAATGTATAAAATGATTTTAATTACTTCAAATTAGCACTTTAAGTAATCATTAGTTATTGCTTATCATCATCATGATAATAAGCTAGATTTCTACTTTTTGATAACTGTTGTCAATGAGTTAGTATATAAAAGATCAATATTATTGATTGTTATTAATATTATTATTGTCACTAATTGATTTTTAGTCATGATTTAATTACTTATAATTGCAGTCTTTTTTTGCGATTTAATTTAACACAGTTTTTAAAATTAAAAGAATGATTTTACCATTGATGTTGACCTACTGAAGATAATATTCAAAAAAAAAGTCAAGAAATAAAATTTACAAAGTTTAAATATTTTTTTGAAAACTTGTCTTTCATTGCAAATTTAATCGATTAATCTTTTACCCAAAAATGAAATTGGAAAAACCGTCGTTCTAATTTAATAAGTTCGTAAAAAATCTGCTCTTTTCCATTGAACAGTATTAATAGCAAAAAAACACGACAAATACATAAAATTTAAAATAGACTTTAAAAATAAATTGCATTACTTCCATTCCATTTCCTTTTATCAAGTAATATTGCAAATGAACTGAGTGTAAAGCAACAAAGTGTAGAAGTTTTCAATAAACACTTTTCACTGCGAAGAAACAAACAGATATAAAATCAACCACAATTGAATTTATTTAAATATTAACTTTGTACTGAAGTACACTTTAAGTAAATGAAATGTAACAGAATTCACCGTAAGCCATCTTCACAATTCAGTCGTTAATTTAAAACAACAATTGGTACACAAAAAGTTAATAACCACTCTTTCCATTCATTGGGAGAATACTGTCAGTTTCTGGAAAATATCTGATTGCAATAATACAAGGTATTCTTAACGCTTAAATTATTTTCGTCCAAGTAATACTGTAAACTCTTCTTGATATAGTAAAGTTGACACTATGCAGTTCAATCAAATTATCTATCGTGTGAGCAAGAATTTTATAATAATACAATAAATTCTGCATTGACCATTGAAAATCTGTCACATTTCTTTATTGCATGGCACGATCATCTAACTAACCAATTATTTTGCCCGAAATTTTAATAAGGAATAGTAATATATAAATGGAATGTGATTACCGGCTAAAAAATCATTGCTGAGCTTTAGTATTTCACACTATTCTACATGAAGGAGGAGGAAGACCTGAACCTACAAACAGCTGTAAAAAGTTAGCTAAAGCGCAGAAGTACAATTATAAAATCACAAATAATCTCTCATATAATTAACATCACGATAATTCAGTTTTCCAAGTGCCCTGAAATTTGAAAATTTTAATTTGAAATCTCATTTTTAAAACAATCTACACAGATATGCACGACATCTATTTTAAAAATTAAAAACTGCATCACATTCATCGTCAAAAGTTAATCTTTTCGTATTTCTCATTCATAGCATCGAAAATTTTTGCAACCATTGCAGTAACGCATTTAGAAATCTTAACATTCTTTACAAAAACCGTATAACACAGAAAATAAATGAAGCAAACCTTCTTGTCCAATTTCATTTTTTCTAATTGTAAAGCAATTTGTTGCGCGCGAAAAGTTAACCTTTTCGTATTTTCCATTACTTGCTCATGAACAGACGTAGTTTTAGCGCCCATAACTACCTTTAAAACAAACTGATTAGTCATGAAAGTACACAGAGAAATATAAAAAATCAAATTAAAATATTTCACTTTCCACCATTTATCGTCCGCAATAGTAAGCTAGTACACAATAATAAGCCAATAACAAGTATTTTTAAATAAAAATAAGGCTTAGGATTATCATTTCAAGCAATGTCATACCTGTCCAAGTTTTGAATCAATTTTGGCACCATCAATGCGGTACGTTCTAATTAAATCAACAATCCATCTTTCTGCTTCTACCTGAAAAGGACTTCGTAAAATCATTCCGAATTAAATTCCTTAAAATTTTCTACATCTTTGAGCTTAACTTGCGAATTTATGCTATTCTATTCGTAAAACAGCTTAATTTACGGAGAAAAAAACTTTGAAAAATAAGAGTGTATGTGCATACCTGCTGCATGTTAAGTCGCTCAGCAAGCATTTGTATCGAAATACATTGATGAATTCTGCAGAACATTTCAAAAATCAATAACCTGGCACTTTCTCGGAAATCTTCTAAGCATGCGATCAAGAAAAAGTCATTTGATAAAACCTGAAAGTACCACAAAAGTGCGTTCTTAGCCTTTATTTTAACCAAGAAAATCTTACAAAACCCTTGGAAGAATGAAAATTGAAAAAATAACCAACATCTTCGCATTTTCTCAGTTTTTTCTGTGCATCATCGAAATCATATTTAATATAGAGACAAGTTAAGAAATCCGTAACTGGATCCGCATAGTTATGTCGCTCCTTGAATGAAAACTGATCAATGACAGATCAAAGAAATTAAATAATCAAAATAAGATTGTTTGAAAGAAATAATAAAACAATCATAACTGTGCATAATGGAATAATAAGATCGACATAAGCCTACCTATGCTGCAAGCAAAATTCTAATATTCAAAACAATTTATTTTTTTATCTTCAATATACATGATGATGGGAATGCTTCAATAAAATAGCTTACAATATCGATTACTCTGATCAAGTCTTTCAAACTGTTTTTTTGCTTTGTTTTGCTCGTCACAACTGCCACAGCCAAATATCGCAAAAGATGCGGACAAGCTATCTAAAAAATAACCAAAATATATCAATTTTACCTTATATATACATATATATATTACAAAAAATTCTGTAAAACACAGTAAGACAGATAAATAGAGAAGGATAGTAACCAAAAATAACATTATCATGAATGCTATGCAATTATGGATTACACAAAATGAAAAATGTTCTTTAGAAAATTAAAAAATAGACGAAAAAAACATATAAGCATTAAAGAATTACTTGTATTGTGTTCAAGTATGGCTGCTGGTTGAGATACATTTCAACAATTTCATCACGTCCCTTCGGATAGTTGAAATAAACGAACAAAGCCCAATGCATTAACCACGCTCGTTGCTGTACTGACTCCAATTCGGTATCAAATGGATTAAAATCAATATATGTGCGCAATTTAGTCAAATCGTCTTTAGCATGCGTCCATTCCTGAAAGAGTGAATCTTTTTTTAAAAACTATGCATTAAAAATAATTCTCGCTTCTTTTTCTTTACAAATTACAATTCATGCTTCGAGAAAAAAACGAGAATGTTCATGTTACACTGAATAAATCAAATAAAAGAACATATGGCATGCCAAAAATGCGCAATAATGACTATGTCTCAGCACCGGATAATCATGGGTAATAAAAACTAAGGATAATCATGCTCAGTTAAAAAAATGTTGCAAAGTTACAACTATGCTGTTTTATTGTAAAATTATTAACAACTATGCCGTTCATTATTTCAATGAAAAAATTTGTGCTACAATCATGTTCTCTATTCACAATCAGTAATGTTAGTAGAGATTTTTTCAAAAATCATTGTTAGAGCTCATGACACTTACTTGCAACAATATTTCGGAAGCCAATTTACCATACAGTGCGCACAAATAGTTTGGATTTTGTTGCGGTACAATATTACGGTAGTAATCAAGACATAAAGATGCAGCCGAATAATTACCACATTCGTATTGAAACTTGGCGTAGCGAAACAATGAATCAAGCATTTCTTCAGTGAGCTGTAAAGTAATATAGTCTTCCAGCTTCTAAGAGGTATATTTAAAAGAATTATATTATCAGACTCTCCCTTCATTTTTTTTCCTTTTTTGTCTTATTCTCATCTGTTCTTTCATTTACGAATTGATCATCTAACTCTGGAAATCCAATTTTAGGCAAATATTGAAATCTTTGATTATTTCTTTCCATAATTCCACAAACCCAACTAACTTATTATCCAAGTCTAGTAGTCTTAACTTCAGAATATCAGCAATAAAAATATGAGAAATTGAAAGTGTATGGAATTTTAGTTATCGTGAATAAAATTACCCCATGATTTGCAGTGACATACTCGAGAATTCGATTATTCGTCAACTCGCGACTATCCATCATTGCTTTCACTGGTTCCGATTCTAGAATTTCCACAACTGGATCAACTTTAACCTTTAGTTTTTCACGCTGTAACATGATTTTTAAAGTTGGTAACAAATGAGATTTTTACTTTTTTACAAGTAAAGAAAGTCTTCAAATATATAAACCCATATAAATATGACGATAAAATTACAACGATAAGACTCCAATTACATTAATTCATTGCACAAATTTAATAATCTTGTAACGTTTAACGCTTATATATAAGTTGTTTAAATAACATGTTCCATAAAATGAAAATCTCTATACTAAATCTGAAATCCATAAATAATGAAAAACAACAAACACCTGGCTAAGGATCTCAACTTTCCGTTGCTCTAACTCCTTGGGTACTTCACCTTCTGGATATGTTTCAATTACGCTGTCGATCATATTTGTCTTTAGTAAAACTCGACGATGCTCTTTAATCAGTGAATCATGATCATAAATCTGAAAAAGTTTTATTAACAGAAAATGTATTGGGAAGAACTGCTTTTGATAAGTCCCATGCATTAATCAAGGATAACATTTACCGAGCTAATATATTATAACGTTCAGCGTTTAAAATTTCAGCAGGTTAAAATACAATCAACATGTAAAAGCTTGGCAAGTCAAAAATAATCATTTCTCAGGTATATAAAAGGTGTATTTATCACGACAACAATTTATTATATCAGCTTTTACATGCAAATCCCTTTTAATTCAAGCTTGAATTTGTAAAGCCGTACTATACAAAATTTCTCACAGAAATTATCTTCACATTCAAAGTAGAGCAAAAAGGATTAAAAAAACTGAACAGAAAGCCAAACAGAATTTCAACTACAAAAAAAATTTAATTCAAAACATCAAAATAAATAAACTTACACTCCTTGGTTCAATGAACTCCAACAATGGTATAACTAAGTGAAGGTCAAAAAACGGAGCCATCTTTTTGGTCAAATCATATTCAGCCATTTTGTTTCTATCAATGTAGAAATCTGAAAACCACACAGTTATCACAATATTTTAACGAATTTCAAAAATTTAAATTCGGAAATTTCAAGACTCTTTAAATTTCATGAGCCCCTCCCTCCCTACTAGTCCCTAACAACCAGATCCTAACACCTCAACCAAAGTCTCCCAATAACCGTGGAAATTGAAAAACGCCTAGACGTAGTCCGGTTTTCACACCCATGGCCGCTATGCAAATTTTAGGTTTCTGTAAAAATTAAGGATTGTATTTTTTTGCGGCAACAACTTAGATTGAGATTTTTTTTGTTTTTCTTTTGAACTTTAAATTACTTGAATTGGAATAAAATTTTGATAGATGATCTTAGCAGGAAATATTTCTAGAAAGTTTTTTGTACTTTGGATATCTCGGGATATTTCTGTGGTATATCTCTCGCTGAACTTCCACAATATTTTAAGCAAAGTCTTTCTAGAAAGCTTTTTGTACTTTGGATTTCTCGGGATATTTCTGTGGTATATCTCTCGCTGAACTTCCACAATATCTTAAGCAAAGTCTTTCTAGAAAGCTTTTTGTACTTTGGGTATCTCGGAATATTTCCTATGGTATATCTCTCATTGAACTTTCATAATGTCTGAAACAAGTGAAATCTATATATTAATGAATGAATGATTCAAACTAATTCCTACGCTTATAAAATTAATCAAAAATTCCCTTTCTCAAAAATTAAGACTAACTCCTAAATAACTTATATTTAATACAAAGTTAAAAAGCATATGAGGATTATTTCATGTCTAATAAATTGGCTCATTTAAACATTCCGAAGTTCGAATATTTTGGAAATATTTCCTGCTCATTTTATGACCCTTTCTCTTCCTCTCTCTCCCTTTTTATCGACCTTTATAATGAAACTTTTTTGAAAATTCAACTTTCCTGATTTACTCTTCTTCCACATATCCAATTCCCCCCCGACAGATTATTTAATTACCTATCGCAAGTTCTCATTTTCTATTTGCTTCTGCATTTCTTTGATTAACAATTGCCTTTAATCTTATTTTTTAATTAAAACTTTTCCTTTAAATCATTGAGCACTCAGTTATTTGATTATTCCATTGGGTAAATTAAAGTAAATCATCCAACGCTGAGAAATGACTATTTCATTTCTATAGATTATATGAGTTCCGATTTTGTTCCCATTAAAAATGACAGTAATCATTGATGAATGCGAAAAATAAAAGATTCAAAAATACTTTTTTTCATTACAGTCATAAAGAAAATGAAAATAAAATAAAACATTTGTTAAAACTTATTTACCGATATGTCACAGCATAAATTTATGTGAAAAGAAACAAAGAGGATAAAATAGCGTAGGAAATATGGACAAAGTGTATTTGAGATAATGAAAACACATAAAGATACTATATTCCGCAAATTTCTCTTATTTTTCCAAAGCAGTCGAAACAATGAAGCAAACAAATAAAAAATATTTCAATTTCCATACTTACACACCAAACGATTATTATGCGAGCTACAATTTTTGTTACAAATATAGTAATTACATCATATATATGCATGAATGGTACAGTGATTTTATTTATATGCTGTTTTTCCCAGAAAATCTAAACTCTATTTTTGAATTTCCGACAATTTTTTCGATTAAATTTAAATTTATCGCCATTGTTAATGCTACTATTTGTATAGCATTTTCATGATGTATTTCTTATTCCATTTGAAATCACTATTTTTCAATTCTTCTTTTAAACAGATAATCGTCATTAATATTTGATAAAATATTGATGACGATTTTAGTTCAAATCTTAAACCTATTAAAATCTAGCTTTTAAATTACGAGAAAAGATAAATTTATCTTCAAAAAATATTACTCGCAAAAGTGTTTTTTCTACTCTAGACCGGCAAATTAGCTTCTCAAAGAAATTTTAGAAAAAAAATCAAAAAACGAGCTTTGGATATTCCACGATTTTTTTCCCCTTTATCGATCTTCCTTGCCATCATATCGGCATATCAACCAGGTAGTAGTAGCAGAGAAAACAAGAAACCATTAAAATATCAATATATCATGAAAGCAGTTAACATAATACATGCGCCAAATTTCCATAAGTCCAACATAAAGCCTGAAAATACTCTCAAATTCAATTCTGTGCTACTTAATGCGTCGACAATTTTAAAATTTAGATATATTTTTTATACCTCCTTGTACTTCCTTGAATTTTATTCTTACCTACTAATCAGCTTATAAGGAAAAGCCGAATCGCTCCTTACATTTTAAGAGCGGTAGCAATTCAAAGTAAATTTGTCGATGCATTATCAAAATAAAAGAAAATGTACAGTTTGCTATAAAATTATAAGAAAATACAAAATCAAACAAAAGGTTTATATATAAGGCTTTATTCACTATTATACACTATATACTTTCATTAAATTTTTTTGTATTATATATTACCTGATTAGCCGTTCTCCTTTATTTTACCATTTTGTGCATCGATCGGAACATCCCAGCTATAAGTAGTTTTTTGGCGATATAAGTAGGATCGCTTCTGTGCTGTTAGATTTGGCGTATCCGGTCGTTCTCCCCAATACAATATTATTTCCTACAAACAAGAAAGTATGATAAAGATTTCAAGTTATTTTATCAGTTGCTTTTCAGTAATACTTGTCTTTTCAAACAATGTGATGAGAAATTTGAAGTATAGCTATTAAATATTTTGTCGCAACAAAATTACAAATGTTCCAAAAAATATTAGCTAAGGATGCCTCAGCTTTTATCAAGTGACGTAATTTAAGTATGAACGAAAACAAGACAAGCAGATGAGAGAATTTTAAAAATTTTTGACAACTCGAAAATATGAATTGTTATAAAAGAATAATAGACGAATGCTAGTAAACAAAGCAGATGCTACAATTCGACATAACTTATCTAAACTAAAAGCTATCTCAAGCAGTCTAACGCTGACATCTTGCCACTATTTGTAGCTTCAAAGGAAGCTAAAACTTCACTATTTGTGGTAACTAAAAAATTTAGAATATATGATTTCCTTTAAGATTATTGGTGATAACCATTACAGGACCTGTAGTTGCAACCAATTTTCAAACCCCATAAAAATCTAGAAATTTTAGTTATTCTACCACTATTCTATTTAAACCATTTCTGATTAAACGATTAATTCAAATATGGAAAGAGAAACCCAGGAAATGACAAGGAAATAAATGGAAATTTAAAGTAAAATGGAGTAAAATAATAAAAAAAATCAATGACCTGATCACTTGGACAACTTTTCCTGAATGATTCCATAGCGTAACCACGTTTCATGTAACTCCATAAATTACGTAAATTGCTCGGTATTTCATATCCTTTCAATGCACCTAAGGCAACCCGAATGGTATGCAATTTAGGTAAAATGTAGCAATCCAAATGGGTTAAATGATCAGCTGCCAGAAATGATGTGCTTATTCCATTAAAATATCGATCCAACCGTAACAGTTCCGTGTTTAATGCCTGATAACAACAATAATCAATTAACAATAATAGTTTGACATTGAAGGATACAAAGACTCTTTCGTTTTTTTGGCTTCGCTAAAGAGCCAAATAAGAATTCAAACACACGAAAAAATTTATTTTTGGAATATTTGAATCGCTGAGTAAAATTTTTTTGCCACATAAAATATTTTTAATTTTTTTTTTTGATATTTTTAAAAAAAAATTATCAAAAAAATATTTTTGACAATCATATAAAATTTCTGATTTATAAAAGACAAAGAGAACTATTAAAATTGGCACAAAACAAAATCTCACGTACTTTCGGATCGGTATTAACTTCCTTAATGAAAAAGGCAAAGGAACGAAAAAGATTTGCAGTAGCATCTGAAGCAGCAGAACATTCATATTTCAATGATGGTATTGGGAATTTTCGATCGATGTAATCAATAATTTCATCCTGATGAGACAAAATTAAGTCGTTGCCGTGTTGCAACGCTGGTGCATGCCTTAAACCAGCCTATAAAATTTAACAGTTATCTCGTAATTCACTCTCAAGATTTCATGTAATTTTAAAAACATTTTTTCCAACTGCCATTTCAAAAAATGGAAAACAAATTTTGAATCAGATTTGAATTAAGAATTCAGAAATTCCAGAGAACAAATGGGCATGAGATCAGCATGCCAAACATCATTTTAATCTCTCGAACTTTGTAATTTGCTTGTTTAAATGCTCTAATAAATTTTGCAACTTCAATCATTGAGAATTAAGAATGTAAGAGCGAAAACATTTCATAATAAAAATCTCGAAAACATTTCATAATAAAAATCTTCATAATAACATAATAAAAAGGATCATAATGGGAATCTCGGAGGATTACGATAATGATGTACTTGCACAACTTTCCACAGAAACTATCGAACAAAAGGTTTTCTTTTTGAAAAAAAGTACCATTTTACAATTCAGTGCGGAAGTCTTGCAGCTATAATATTACTTTATAGCAACCATTAATTCATATTTGATTTCAAGTTTTGAAAATTTTTTTTTTTGAATATTTCAGAAATTAAATTTAAATAAACTTAAGTAAAAAAGGATTACTTCACGAAATTCTTGCGGAGGTTTTGCTTCGTTTACAGTTTTGACGCTGAATCTAAAACATTGAAATCATTTTTGGAAATACTTCATCACATATTTCAAATATTTTAACGTTCAGCGACAAATTCTAGATCAAAATTACTTCTGATTATTCACTTACTCAATGCGAATGGAACAATAATTGCTGACCACACAAGTGCAATTTTATTGCTTTAACATTTCATGACAAATTCCAAATCAAAGTTATCCGACGGTTTGAGTTATTATTCAATGACGAATGCAACAATAATACAATTGTTGATCAAATAATGATTTGTGTGTTTTTTTTTTTTTTGGATTTCCAATATAAATTACAATATCGATGCTAAAATTAGATGAATTTGAAAGATACCAAGAGGAACTTACATGAGATCAGAATCAGGATGAAGACTTTTCTCGATTAGTATCATAAAGATCTGATGACATGATGGATCACCACCTAAACGTACACCATCTGATCCTGCCTTCACCCATAATACAACTGGTTCCATTAAGCTAAAATTTTGTAAAAAAAAATTTAAATAAATTTTTTTACATTTTTTAGCTTTTTTTTAAAAAAATTGGAAAAACGAAAATTCGCATAAAAATTTAATTTGCAACGAAATAACAAAATTAAAAATATGAAAATGGCAAATGAATTATTCGAAAATAGACGAAATTTATCACGCTAAATTAGTACACTGAATGAGAAATTCATTCAAATGTTTTCAAATAAATGATATCATTGATATGACCTATAACCTTTCCGGGGAAATATTTGAAAATGCATATGTGTTTTTGACATATTTTAAAAAGAAAAAGTGTTGAAACGATGATGACATATGCCAATTAGTTGACCTATTTTTTTTTGTTCCTAACTTGAAGTATTCATTTCAAAGTGTCTCGAATTTTTTTTAAATGTGAAATGGATACGTGTGCACACGTTCATATAGTGTATGTGTATATTTACACGTGCAACTATGTGTAATGCGTGAATGTTATAAATGTTCATAGTCACGTATGCGTATGCGTAAATTTACATACTTGTGTGTATGGTGCATGTATGCGTGTATATACGTGAATTTATGTGTACATTTATATGTGTGTATGTTTGTAATAGAAAGATGGAAGAATGAAATGTCGCAAGAAAGTTTGAACACTTTGGAAAATCTTTTAAACCAAAGAGTGCAAAGAGATTGTTTACAAATAGCTTACACCTTTTTATCCTTCCTTTTTTTATTTTAAATCGAACTTACAGTGAAATTGTAAGTAGCAAATTGAATAAAATATTTAAAAGAGAAATAACACACACACACACACACATATATTCCTCGCATACATACATAAACAAAACGTACACGTACACATCGATGTACATACATACATATGAACGGACGTTTGCATTCACGGAGAAACATAGAAGAGATAAACATATGTAGTACACAAGATAAAGGAATAATAATGAGGACAAAACTATACGAAAGGAAAAATGAAATTTCAAGAATAATTTGAAAATTTTCGAATGATTTTGAAATTTGCGAGCAAAAAAAAAAAAAAAAAAAAAAAAAAAAAAAAAAAAATAAAAAAAAATAAAAAAA
>JARVGP010000861.1:0-28107 GCA_029876185.1 Mansonella ozzardi | reverse complement strand
AAATAACGGTTTATTGAAATATCGACAAATGGCAACATTCAATTGGCGTAATTTACAGGAATGGTTATATGGTTCGGAGAGTATTCAGTTTAAGGTAAAATAGTCTTAGTCTAGAAAAAATTTTCTGAGAAAAAGAAAGGCACACACATCACTTGAACACTTGCATTTGTGTCATTACTGTCACCATTGAATGTAACCATTGATTAAATGAAATTTATAAGTAACAAACTAATTTTATTTTAAACACCAAAAAAAACAAAGTCACTTTCCTAGTAATCTTTTATAATTTATTCACATGTACAAATTTAACTCTTTTGCCAAATGTTAAAATTCCCGTTGAAATTCTTCCATTTAAGTGAACTTAAATTAATAACTGTTAATGACACGTTTGCAATTTATTAAATGTCACAGTATAAGTTTATTTTTTTGAAAAAGAGTTTGTTTTTACAAATTTTTCAGGGACAAATTTATAAAAGAACTTCATTCTGATTTAGGAACAAATTTTTGACAAACTTCGTACTGATAATATTTTTATTGGCAATTGGCGAACAATGACAATGAACGAATGTCGACAAACATGTAATCAACGTTGGAAGCAACTTTTAAAATATCATTTCATCACATTTGATGGGGTTTTTTATTCCTTTCTTAAATTAATTCATTTTTTCTCATAAAAACTCTAAAAAGCTTTGAGAGTTCAAAAAGTATTTTTCACATGCATATATAATGTATATATGTATATGTACATGACATTGATGGACATCTTTATATGATTATCTTATCATCATTCACTTTCAAATTTCCCATCCTTATCTATTATTGAATCAAATAATATTTCAGCTAAAGCAAATCCTGAATGATGAATTTTACGAAATTACTAGAAAGTTATGAAGATATATTTAGTTGAAAACAAATCCAGAAAGATTTGTGGATTTTGCGGAAGTGTTAGAAAATTATGATCAAAGCTTAGCAGCAAAATTTTATATTAGTGCCATCTTCTATATCACCATCCTATCAATGGGAACGAAACGTCACCAACAAATACTAGAAAAATGCATAAACAATGAGGTTTTTTTTTTTTAAAAAATAATTTCATCTAATCGTTGATATTTTAATTTAAAAAAAATTTGTTGAAATTCATCCTTCCTGTTCTTCATCAATTATTGATAAATTTCATTGTACGACACGAATAAACTTACCATTACCACAACATAACTCCGTCAATTATTTTTTGCTATTTCCAATTTATATTTTTTAAGTACTTCGATTTCGAATTTATGTCAATATAAAATTAAGCATGCAAGTAAAATTGTTAACATTATTGATATTCGTAACAACAAATTAATCAATCATTTTATATTATAACAAAATTGAAGATTGTCGGTTGCTTTTGTTTAACGGAATTGTCACATGGCTCGGATGCAAGTTCCATCCGTACTGAATGCCATTATGAGAGTGGTGAATTTGTAATGCATACACCGGATGATGAAGCAATGAAATGTTGGGCCGGTAATTTAGGTTCTAATTTTATCCCTTTTCATTTATTTATGTATTCATTATCTTATCGATATCATTGATGAATGAGAAATGAAGAATGGAAAATTTTCATCAATCAATATCATCAATTATTACTGTATACTAATACCATCATTTATTACTGTGGTCTTATATCATCAGTTATTATTGTATCCTCACACTATCAATTACTACTATATCCTAATACCATCAATTATTGCTGTATTCTCATTTTTACCTCATTAGTGCTCATTATCAGTTCTTCTTGCTATTAATTTTTGATTAATACGTAAGCAATTAATTAAACCAATACAAATAATGATAATTGATAATCATTTTTTACTTATAAGCTTAATTCAAATTATAATTTTCAAATTTACAAAAGCTTTTATTATACTATTTCATTCATAGGTATGCATGCAACTCATGCAATTATTTTTGCGCAACTTTACATCAATCATACATGCTACGGATTGCATGCATTTTGCATACAAATTCGTCATTGCAAAACGATGCTTCCTTTAAAAGGTATAACAATTGGTGATATGGGTGAAAAAATAGGTATCTGGAATGGTATTGATAATGGTTGGATCAAATTCAACAAATATCATTTTCATTTGGATGCATTATTAAATCGATTTGCAACCGTTTTTCCGGATGGTACTTATCAGTCTATTCTTAAAGTAAATAAAAATTATTTTTCTACTCTCTTCCTCTCTCTTTCTTTCTCTCTTTGAAAGTTTTTACTCTTAATGTTTAAGGTAATGCTAAATATTTTTTCATTGTTATTTCATAGAAGAAATTTTCTTTCTGTACAATTTTTTTTCTTTGTTGTATACTTCCTAGACTGCCAAAGAGCATAAGCTAGCAAACTTGGCCATTTTATCTATTGGACGAGCAGCTGTTATTGGTAAAGGTGTAAGCGCAATACAACTTGCAACTATCATAGCAGCACGTTATTCAGCTGTTCGAAAGCAGTTCCATGCCCCCAATCATTCAGGTTACTTGCTATAGTCACAAACCATCTATAATTATAACTAGCAAAACTTTATTCAGCTGTTCGAGATCCATACTACCAATCGTTTAGGCCATATTATCAATCATTCCGATTATTCCAAACCGGAATAACTTCCGTAAAGTGTTAGTGTAAATGAGATTTTATTTTATGCTAAAATTATGACAAGCGGCTGACTGCAGAAGTAAAAATGATAAAAGCATTAATATCGGATATGGAAATTGTTTACTTTGATATATTTGATATATCACGATGATTTTTTTTTTATCTTCCAATTTTCCAGAAAATAAAAGAGAAGAACAATCAATAATTGAATATCCCATGCAACAACGACGATTTTTCCCGCATATTGCCAAATCAATTGGATTAAATATTTTCTATCGTAAATTTATTTCCATTTGCTATAAGCATTTTGTACATTGTTGCTGTATGGAAGATGGGAAATTTTCGCATGAGGTTTTTTGTTGTTTCAAATTTTCATCAATTTATACCTTGTATCAAAAATATTCAGTTAATGGAATATATATGTCAAATATCCTGAGATATATCAGGAAAAAAAAAACAAAATTTTCAACAGATGTAATCATTCAATAACAAAAACGCATTAATTATTAAAACAAATTTAAGGATTGGAATTTTTTTCATTTTTTAAAAATTTTTAATTTTTTGAAATTAAAACTTTTCAAATCTCAGCTTCAGCATATATGTAACAAAAACAAAACAAACAAGGAGTTATAACTAAAAATTTACTGTCGAAGAGTTTAAAATTTAAATTAAAAAATTTTTAACTTGTTACTTTTGAATTTTTCAAATATCAGAAATGTTTATTGAAAGTGAACATTTTTAAAAACTTTTAGTTTACCTTTTTTCTTAAAATTTAATTTCTCAAATGTAAGTAATAGGAACTGTAAGTAATAGTAGTAGAATTAAAATAATATGCATCACTATTTAATTGTGATTTGTTTATTTTGTTAAAATTTAAAATTAAAAATTTTAATTAATTAATTTCTTGAAATTTTCTAGCTGTTACTAACACGTGAAATACAAATTCTCAGTTGTGCAATAAAAGTAATAGCAACAGAGGAAGGTGTACATGCACTGGATAATGCTCGTCTTGCATGTGGTGCACATGGGTTTGTTAAAAATTTTATTTCATTTCAAGAACTTTTTACTTTGCAAAATTTTCAATTATTACAGTGTCATCACTGTATTGGAATTCAATAACATTATCATTACTGTATCCGGATTGAACAACTTTTCAATTCATTATAATCGTACTTACTTAGAAAAGTATTAGTAATTAATTTTACTGTAATTGTATTTTTTATGAAAATTTTTTTATATTATTAAGTAATAACTTTTAAATTTTGGAAAAAAATTTTTTTTCAGTGCTTTGATATAATGCAAAAGTATCATTTCATTTTGTTTTGAAAAACTTTGTTTTTTCTTTTTAGATTTTTAAAAAGTTCACGTTTGAATGAATTGCGCGACGCATTTGATCCAGCACGAACTTTTGAGGGTGATAATAATATTTTAATGCAGCAGGTAACCTATGCATTACTTTCATTATTGGAGCAACAAACACAGAATTGGAATGATTCATCACCATTTCAAAGTTTAACATTTTTAAATGCAAAGCCAGAAAAATTTTTGTCCTGGAAAAAGGATCCATTGGAAGGTTTATCATTTTTACAATTTCCCCTTATGTAAAATAGGGAAAAGGAAAAAATGTTTAATTTGAATATGAATTGAATTTTCTAAAATGTGCTAATAAATTATTATAATTATGACTAGCAAAAGCATAAGAGTATTTTTTTTTTTTTGTTAAATTGATGATCTGGATACTGGTTATCTCAATATTTTCCAATATGAAATTATTACTTCATCAAACTTTCTAATTTGCTATATAGCTTAATAGTATTAGCTCAACAATTTTTGTTATTGGTACTATTTTTAAAATTTCAGCGCATCATTATATAAAGCAACTTCACGTCGTATAATACACGTTAGACGTTATTTACCTTTGAGAATACAAAAACATTTAACTTTTGCTAGTTTGTTTCTGTTGGTGCTTACAGATATTGCAAATGCTTACGTATGGCTGCTGCATTTCCTAATCGCAACGGTCAAAGATGATATCGAAGATAAAGTTAACCGAGGATTTGATAAGCAACAAGCTCGATTGGTAGCACAGAGTGAAAAATACAATATGATTACATATGCTTACGGTGAACTAGCAATACTAAATTGCTTTCGGGAATCCATACAAAAAGCACCGGAATTTATTCGAGAAGTTTTACAACGATTGGCTACTGTATACGCTTACAGTACCATTGATAAACACATCGCAATGCTTTATATTGGTCAATGCTAAATAATTACTAGTTCATTCATAATTAAAATCAGTATAATGTTTGTTTGTTTGACTAATCATCAAAAAATACTTTGTAATTTTGCAGGCGGAAGTTACAGTAAATAATAATAAATTTTCAGGTGGTTACTGTAGTGGTACACAATGGGGTGATACTGTAAAGAAACGCTTTCATGAATCCGAAATTTGCATTCTTCCTGATGCTATTGCAATATGCGATGCTATAGCACCACCAGATTTCCTGTTGCATTCTGTGTTAGGTTTTAGTGATGGACAAATTTATCAACATCTATTTCAATATTTCATGCAATTTCCAATTCAAGTATCAAACAATTAATGATAATAATTAACAAAATTAAATAACAGATGATAATAATCATCTGTCATCTGATAATAAATTAATTTCTCATTCTGCAAGTTTAAAAATTTATTCAATTCAATTTTTTACAAATTAAAATAACCGAATTGTAAATTTTTAGTAGTGTAATTGCAAGAAATGCAAGTTATTTTAGCAAAATTGATTTGAAATGCAAATTGTTGCAGTTATTATATCGTTTATTACTATTCTCTCAATATCACTACAATTCAACAATGCAAATTAATGTTACTGTAATAAACCACCTTTAATAAATGATGCTTAACAGTAAATCATTTTTTCGACATTCAACTCCGTTTCTTCTTCCATATCGCAATATTTAGTAACGTATGGCCAACCATATCGTAGAGTAGGTAATTGTCGACGTAACTGTTTCAACTAAACTGTTTCATGAACGCTAAATGTATACGTAATATTTATGAGAAATATATATGCATGTATACTTATAAGAAATATATATAAATTACATAATACTATAACTTACATGATATTACGTGAATTACGTGATTTACGTGATACAAAAACTACTCTTAAAACCAACTACTCTTAATTAGACATCGAGGACACTGTACATGCATAGCAGTTACAAGAATAGTTTGATTCATGTAACCGTTTGCAAGCATTTCATTTGATATTTGTGGTGCCTTAAAAATTAAAATTTCAATTTGAATAAATTTTTTTAAAAACATTTTATTTCCTTTGAACAAATTCATTTATCCAGTGTGAATTTGCTTTTCTGATTTTTTTGAGAATAATCTTGGGAAAGGAAAAAAAACAATTTGATTTTTTTCGAAAAAAACAATTTGACTTTTTGAATAAACATAAAAACTTTTCAGTGAATTTTATCAATTGCAATCTATTTTAAGCTCCAAAAGTATAAAATATAAAATTTTAAACTTTAAATCTCAAATAATTTTAAATTGGAAAAATGGAAGAAAATTCATTTAACAATGAAGAAATTGCTATTATAGTATTTTAATATTCTAGCTAAATAATTGTTTTTTCAATTGCTTTACAGTATTTTAACATTCTAGTTAGATAATTATTTTTTCAATCACTTTACAGTATTTTAAATATTCTAAAGTTACTTCTTATTCTAGCAATATTACATTCGTAAAATTCTTTATTAGTATTTATAAAATTTAAAATCAAAAATATCCCGAAATAACAAACAGTTAAATAATATTCTCTAGCATATAAGTTGAAAAGGTTTAAAAGAAGAAATCTTGCACAAATTAATTTTAAAATAGTTTTTGCATGATATTTGATGCAAAATTCGAATTTTCTTAACCTGAACTAATTAACCTAGTTAATTAATGCAATCGATCAGTTTTATTAATTACAAAACATTGTGTAATTAAGAAAAAATAAACAAACAAATAAACACTTCATTTTGTACAAGCCAACAGAATGGCAGTAAAAATGCGATAAGAGCAAAAAGGATAGTAATTTCGATGAAAAGGAAAATATAGCATTGTTTATGACGTAGAAGAAAATATAGCATTGTTTATGACGTAGAATGTAACGCAGAAAACGTTTCTCAATTAAAAAAAAAAAAAAATGTATTATTAGAATGTTTCAACAAAAATTTCCTGGCTCATACGTAGTCTAGAAAATAAGACAATGATAAATTGACGTATATAGAAAATAACACTAATGTGATTTGATGATTTGACGTATATATTTATTTAAAAGTACAATGATATGAGTAAAGCTATTCTGAATCCGAAATAAATACATGAATGATTCATGGACAATGGAATTTTAACATAGAATTTTTTGATAAGAAATTTTTTCAAATTCTCTGAAATAAATTGATAATATGATAATTTTACTTAATAAGAATGTTAGTAGTATTTTTTGTTAATTTAACACAAAGCTGCCTGATTTGAGGCGTTTTGGCAAGTGTTCTCTTTGTATTTAAGATCAAATTATTTTTCAAATTATTAATTATTATTTAAGATCAATTAATTATTATTATTATTACTCTATTATTTTTCAATAAAAAATTACTGCTTCCTCAAATTCTTCAGTTTGCTATATAGCTTAATAGCATTAACTTATCAATTGCTTTTAGTGGTACTAATTTTAGTATTTCAACGTGACATAGCACGTAGACTGATCATATAAAACAAGTTACACGTCATTTACTTTTAAAAGTATTACAATATCCATTTTCTAATGCATGAATTATTTCTACATCTAATCTCATAGTAATTAAGTGACTATTGCAAAATACACTTCTTTACATCCTTTCTACCATATTTCTCATATAATAACAAAAAATTTCTACATACTTTTCATAATATTAAAGATATTTTAGTCTAATATTGATATTATATAATTAATTAATTAACAATTAATTAATCTATATCACATTATTTTGCTGCACTGCATATTACCATCATTGCGGTATGTGCCTTATTTTCCATAAATAGCAGTATTAAACGTAGTAATAAATGCTATAATCCATCTACCAAATCAGACAACTGCTCCGCCATACGGAAATGTCCAAGCACTCTTTATCTTTCTAATTAACAACTAATTAATCTATGACTGGGATACGGTAGATTCAAATCATAGCTTTTAGCATGCAACAGATATGCAACGATCTTGTCAATGGAAAAAATCCGCGATGTTAATAAGTAAAGCGGGACTGGGATACAGTAAATATAAGTGTTTCACTTGTAACAGTTTATATAATTATACTATTCAAATGTAGAGGAAATGATTTGATAGGAAATGGAAGGATTACTGTAATATTTATAGGGTGACAGTGATGTTAATGATTGAAAATGTAAAGAATGGTTTCAAAAATTTTCCTGAATACATAAATCAGATAATGTTTATTTCAGATTTTTGGAAGCAAAAACTTTGTAGGACAGTTATTTAAATCAATGGGTAAAATGGCATTACAGGTGGTAAAATGTCGACCATCATGGACACTAATTATGTTTAGTAGCACCGAACAGGGACCATCATTTATGCAAACACGTCTTCTTCAGCGTTCTCATAGTTCTGTTGCACCGAGGAAGAGTTCCGTTAGTTTTTTTTTCCATTTACATTACTCCTTACAGGTTTAACTTTTGATATGCTCATTATTAATATTGAATTGTGTTATTTGTAAATAACTTTTCATTTTGAACTTTGAAGTTTTTTTTTGTTTCTTAATATTATTGAATGCTTCCTTGATTATGAAGCTTAAAAATTTTTTATTCTATGATGCTTTTCTTGTCTTTTTGAAAATTCTCACATTTTTTCCTATTTCAGTCAACAAGGTGCAATGAAAAATCTGGATCGCAACAATCGAGATCATTAGGAAAGATCGGTGGGACAGCAATGCGGGATGGAAATAATGGTCCTCCAATTATTTTGAAACAAACAAAATATTCACCAACGGAGACGAAATTTGCAGCTAGGATGGTACCTTTGCAAAAAGCCAAAATACGAAATTTTGTCGATATTGTACCGCCTGCTCCAATAACTATCCCAAATTTACCGAGAGATGAAACGGTAGTTCTGGATTATTTAATAGAAATCTTGTTTATATTTAATATTGATTTTCTTCATTTTTAATCAACCCCTTTCCATACTCTTCTGTACTTAATGATATAAAGATGATTTTTTGGGAGTCTAATTATTTCTTGTTTCTAGGCATCATTTATAGTTATTTTTCCAGGACGCTATCGTCAATCTGAATAAGGAAGATATTTCACGGGTTTTGGAAAATTTCGCCAGGAGACCTTTGGTTCGAGAATTATCCGAGCAGAACAAAGTAAATAGGAAAATGTTCCATGCAGCGTACAGGTATGTTTATTACTCGGCTTGTTTGTAGAATAGGTTTTATTGGGAACTGCTAATATGTCTTCATTCTTCATTTTATTAAAAAAGTATTGAGTTATGAGATTTCGTTACTTAAGAAATTTTTTTTAGAAGTTTTCGGAACTACTGCCTACATGCATCACCATTAGATTCGTGTATTGCTGTTGTAATCAGTGATATTCTGAACAAAGGTAAGTATTTGTTTCACTTTCGTCGGCCAGTATATGTTATCTTTTTATAAAGAATATGATATTTGATAGAATGTTAGCAAGTCTGAAGCTCATTTTACATTATGGATTTGATTTTTGATTAATCCAGGAATTCAAGGTTTAAAAGCTTTTATTGTATTGATAAAGGCGAAAACATGATTCTGCTAACATTTTTATCTTTAGCTCGTGATGTCGACAGCTTATATCCGTATTTCATCGAGCATGCTAAAAGGGTATATCCACATTTGGAATGCGAAGAGGAGTTGAAGACTCTAAGTGATCTAACCAAACCGTATAAGTGGTATCCGAAAGCTAGGGAGTTACTCAGGAGGATACATTTTCATGCAGGTCTTAGAACTTGTATTTTTTTAAATGAAAATTATCATTTTATGCTACTACTTACGAGATAATGTAATTATTTTCTCGATCAAATGACGCAAATTTAGAGAATCGCTAGATAAGACGAAATGTTTTTACGGTCGTTTTTGCAATATTCAGTAAGGGAACAATGTCATTCACATTTGATTGGACGTTGATCGATCGAATGTCTCTCATGTTAAGCCAAATAACTGAAATGAACTGATAAATAAATGATTGGATATGAATATTATTTTCATAAAACACACTACACTTTTTAGGACCAACTAATAGTGGCAAAACATATGAGGCATTGCAACGGTTCTATCAAGCTAAAACAGGTTTTTATTGTTGCCCGTTAAGGTTACTTGCGAACGAAGTGTGTCAAAAAACTAATGAGCAAGGTATGCTGTTATTTTAGATTTTCTTCCTCTATGTTTTGTTCAAATTTAAATTTGAAAATTAAAATTTCGTTCTTTTTTAAGGCATCAAATGTGATATGGTTACGGGTGAAGAACGACGATATGCAACTGATGCTGAAAGCCCCTCGTCTCATGTTGCAATGACTGTTGAAATGGTGCCTGTTGATGTAAATGTTGAGATAGCAATAATTGATGAAATTCAGATGTTACGTGATCAGAGTCGTGGTTGGGCTTGGACAAGAGCTCTGCTTGGTATTGCTGCAGAAGAGGTTTTATCATTAAAATCATTCTGATTTGTTCCTTATGAAAATGTTTCCAAAACTGTATAGTTCTTTTAGTACTACTTTTTTTGCTTTTATTGTTTGTTTAACTTTCAATATAATCTACCTTTCCTTTAATTGTATGCATTTTTTTTTTTTTGTGATAGTGATCGATTTTGCTTATATTTTGCTTGTAGAGAGAGGGAGAGAGAGAGAGAGAGAGTTTTTTTGGCGATAGAAAATTTAATGGTAAAAGGCCGCAATTTAAGGAATTAATTTGATATTTTAGATTCATCTCTGTGGTGAAGAAGCAGCAGTGGATATTGTGCGCAATTTACTCGATCCTATTGGCGAACATGTAGAAGTACATCGTTATGAAAGGAAAACTCCTCTTAATGTGAACAAACAAGCTTTGAATAAGCTTAATAATGTCAAGGTTTGTTACATATCACACGATTTGCACTGAAGCGAAATTTTCATCATTAGATGATGTTGGATAATTAAATTTTCCTAAGCTTAAAGCTAAATTTTTGAATCATGCATTGCATAATTGAGTTCAAAATTTGAGTTTGATATCGAGTTCTTCCTGTTCTCTTATGGGCAATTTTTTTTAAGGATGGTGATTGCTTAGTATGCTTTTCCGTTTCGAAGTTGTTTTCGATAGCTAAAAGCCTAATGAAATTGGGTGTGCAACCGACTGTAATATATGGAGCATTGCCACCATGGACAAAATTGAACCAAGCGAAGACGTTTAATGAAATGAGCCGAAAGCCCAACGTAATGGTTGCAACGGACGCTGTTGGAATGGGTCTTAATTTAAATATTCGTAGGTTTGTTGTTTTATGATGCGGCAATATTTTTTGATAACGTTTGAATTATTTGCTTTTTATCATGTATTCTTAATTGTTTCCGCAATAAGATGCATAATCTCTTCAGGTACATCTCTAAATCATGACTCTTCATAACCTTTGTGAAAATATTGCAATCTTGCACAATTAATTCATTTTTGAACTTTAAATTGTTTATCGTTTCGAATGTTGATTGATGAATATAAAAATCTATTAGTGAAATATTTAGAATCATATTCGTACAGTTTCCATTTGGTGAGCACCAAGCAAATTACCACGTTATGCAAGTAGCTGGACGTGCTGGTCGATTTCAGTCTGCCTATCACAGAGGATGGGTCAGTTTGTTGCTGTAATTGTTTTTGTCTAATCTGAAATTCATGTTTTTTCGAAATACAGATTTAAAATATTGTCTTTACTGCGCATATTTTTGCGATTTAACAGATGCATTCAAGGTAACAACTTTACGATCAGCAGATATGCCGCTTTTAGAGGCATTCATTAAAGAACCAATCAAAGCAATTGAAACTGCCGGTATAGCGCCAACTTCTGAACAGGTATCCTTCTGTGATATTTATAAAGTAACATTGACACTGACTTATACGATTTATTTCATTGCAGTTGGAAACATTCTCATATCATCTTCCTCATGCTTCATTTCTCAGTATTATTGATATGTTCATATCGATAAGTTCTCTTAGCAAAAAATTCCATCTGTGCGATATCGAACAGTTTCGAAAACTGGCCGAACTTATAGATGACATTCCTTTGACTATAAAGGTAACGTAATTTTTATAATATTTTTTTGTATATACCTGTATATGAGTGCTTTCCAAGAATTTTTGTTTCTTCTAGAGATAAAAAGAAAGATGGGGGAAAAATAACATCTAAATAGTTTTTTATTCAAGTGATTTCAGGTTAAGTATGCTTTCTGCACTGCTCCAGTAGATATGGAAGTAGATAATGGTGCTGCCCGAGCATGTTTTGTACGCATAGCTCGGAGGTTAGTTTAAATTTTAATCAGATTTTGATTCGAATCTGATTTTTGATAAAATTTTGGGCAATATTGGATTAAAAGAAGGGAATTGTAAGGGAAATAGTTTTCCGTGGTATTTATTTCTTGTCTAGCTATGAAATTTTGACTATTTTAGGTTCGCTGAGGGTCAAGCAATAAACTACAGCTGGTTTTGTGAAATAATCCACTGGCCGTTACCGAAACCAACCAGCATTACAATGCTCCTGGATATGTGTAAACTATATAACTTGATCGATCTTTATCTCTGGCTCAGTTATAAATTTCCGGTAAATCATTTTAGCGATTTATTAAATTTCCTGATTAGGACTGTGAAAATTTCGTTGACTGGAATTTTTGAAATTATTGTGAGTAAGAAATTGTAGCTGTATGTGTTAATAAAATCCAAAATTGCTCTAGTTAGTTTATGCAGAATGATTGAATTCAAATTTACTCAGCTTATATTTTTTGTTTTTTCTACTGTTCTATCAAAAAGCATGAAATTTTGATATTGGAATGTTTTTTTTTCGAAACTGCTAGGAAATAATACCATTCAGATATGGAGTATTTCAGGATATGTTTCCGGATCGAGAAAGAGTACGGCTGTTAGGAAAACTAATTGAAACCTATATAAATGAAGCACTGTTAACAATGTCTGATATCACATCGTCAGAACCGGATGACGTAAGTAAAGTTACCAAATTGTTACTTTATATTTGCATGTTGCAAAGAAATTGTCACCATTATTTCCGATTAATATGCAGTATGAAAGATTATTGCTTATGTTTCTTTTTTCCTAATATTGATTTATGTATTTCCAGGACGAAGATGAATCTCTGGACGAAATGAGCGACCAGGGTAAGTCAGCAATTCTAATTTTTACTGACTGTTTGCAGTAACTTCTTAACGCTATTATGTTTTAATTATATTTATATTGATCTGGTTGCTACAGTTGATATCGATTAGTTTTAAAAGTTTAGTTAGCAGTATATTCTGAGTATTTCTGCTACTGCAAAATTTGGTAAAACGCCTGATAGAAAATAAAATACGGTTTGCATAATGTTTATTTTAAATTCTAAAGCTGTCTATTCCAAATTCTGTTGCAGAAAATATGGAGTCAATTTCGAAACGTTTGTTACAAAAAGGACTGTTGAATGAAAGCGAGTTATTATTGCTAAGGGAAGAGATTAGGCAAGAAGAAATGAAGAAATTACGAGATCATTCTATGGATCATGAGCACAATTAATTAATAAAGCCTTTTAATACGAGTAATTAAATTTTGTTCAAAAAGAATAATTGAATTTTTTCTAGGTTTATTTTTAGAGAATACATTTTTATTGGATGGCTTTGTCAACTAAGTAATGTGTATGTCATACTGCTGTTTATTGGGTTAAAGTGATTTAAGGATGATTATCATATTGCTCATTATTTTATTAATTAATTAGGAAATGTTATTAAAAACTATTTCGGTTTATTTCCGTTGAGATGTGAATAATATAAAATATATTTGTATGTGTTGTTAGTTTCAATCATTTGTGATTCATTACCTAATTTCCCATCTCGATGAGCTGTTTCATTTCGTGCTTGCAACATTTCCCTCTATGTTGAATTCTTCATTTTTTCTCTTTTTTTATTTTATTTTGTTGCAAGCTAAAATGATAAGTTGAAAATTGCAATCTATTAAAATATTACCTTCAGATCTTAGTTACATTTCGATGAATGCAATTCCAAATCTCTTGTCATCAGTGGTAATATTGTTGATGGAAATTCACAATAAATGTGACAACTATTCTATTACTTCTATGATTTTTCATATTTTTAGTATTATTCGTTCATAGTAAAGATTAATAGGGAATAGAAGGACTAAGGCAGAATTACATATTTAGTTTTTTCTCGTTTGCCAGCAAAATTAAAAGCGACTTTCTTGTTTGCGAAGGACGTGAAAAATGACTTTCTTGTTTGTGAGCAACGTGAAAATTGACTCAGCTTTCTCCGTGTAAAACTCGTAATAAAAGAGAAAAGTGGCTTTGCGTAAGAATCCGCATTAAAATTGAAAATTTGCTTTCTCATTTGTGAGAACTGTGGAAAATGACTGAAAATGAAAAATGACTTTCTTATTTGTGAGGAACGTAAAAATTGACTTTCTTGTTTGCGAATAATGTGAAAATTGGCTGATTTTTTTTCCGTGAGAATTCGCATTAACAGTGAAAACTGGCTTGGTCGTCTGGAAGGAAAGTGGAAATTAACTTTCTTGCTGTGAGGAACGTGAAAATATGAAACTATACGCACCATATGACATTCTCTTTTTCCCTCATTTAATTTTAAATTTCAAATACTTTTAATTTTTCTAATAATCGAAAATTTCATTTTAAATTCATATTTCCAGCATAATTTTATGTAACTTGTTTTTGAAAACTATAAATTATAAAATGGAATGAGTAGAGAAAAAAAGTTGATCAACAGCCAAATGGACAAATGACCGATTATGAATTCATTAATTAGTTTTACTCATTTTGCTTTACCCGCAAAGATAGTTGTTGCAATGTATAAAATTTCATACTTGATAAGGAAAATGATGAAGCAAAGGAATTAGTTACCTGTCTTGTGGTGTTAAAAGTAATCTAAGTTTAAAAAAAATTGAGACATGAAATATTCTTCCAGGCATTTTAATCCATGAAATATCATTGAAACGTGAGAATTAACATGAAATATTCTTTTCAGATATTTTAATAAATGAAATATTATTAAAACGAAAATTAACGTGAAATATTCCTTTGATATATTATTTTCTTTATTCTCTTTTCTTTTTTTTTAAATTAACGAGCAAGTTGCACACGTAATACAAGACTAACATAACAAATAGTGAAAACACATAAAATATAGAATATTATAACAATCACATTCATATACATAGTATTTATTTCAAAATTTAAGTTATTAATTACTGATTTTCCGATATCTTTGCAAAATGCTGCATACTAAAGTGTTGTATTTTTTTAGTTCTTGAATTGATTACATTTACAGTTTTTCATTTAATAAATATGAATAATTGATCATGCTCTTCCAATTTTCCCTTTTATTACGAGTTTTGCATGGAGAAAGCTGAGTCAATTTCACGTTTCGCGCAGACAAGAAATCAATTTTTTATTTTCTTATAAACAAGAAAATTAATTTTCGCGTTACTCACAACCAAGAAGTTCATTTTTCACAATTCATTTGAGAAAAATTTAAATTTTCGTGATGAATTCCTTCTATGCAAATTATTTTAAAGGAATATTTCAGTTAATTTTGATTTCATTTCTTTATAGTCATTAACATAAGTTGATTAGTTTCATTAAATGTTGTTTGACAATTAACTTATAATGATGCAGTCGAATGTTTCTACCGATACAGCTATAAATTTATTAATTTACGACTGGTTGATCCGGTTTTTCTAACTTGAGAAGGTTTTTCAGTAACTGCAAAGAAAACGAAAGGTTTGTTACTTAGCGATATTACAGGATTAATTTAGGTTAATATTAGATCCATGTGATTAATTTAAATAATTATTGGATCCATATGTTTAATTTAGATGACTATACGGTAAAATAAAGCCTTACTAATCTTTTTTGCTTTTTTTATTTGTTTATTTTTCCTCAATATTTACTATGTTTTGCATATAATTGTCTTAACAAACTGATATATTAGTGGTAGTCGAGCTCAGAGATTATCAGCATCAGCGAGTGGTTCATCATTAAGCTTAACGAATCAACAGATGTTCATATGCAGTCGCTCAGAATTGATGTCACAGAGAGGTATGATGACATTTCTTACTGCTATGAAGCAAACGGTAGTTTCCTATATGTTAGAAGTAAACCAATCTATAAAAATACAACTATTATTAATAAATGTAACAAGACTATCAAATCTACGCAGTTCAAGGTACCATCTTGTCGATTATTTGATGATATGGTTAATCATTTTGAGAAACACTATTTCTCCGATTGTGTTCTTGTAGCCGGACAAGGAGTTTCGCATAAGTTATTTTTATACTGTAAATTGTTTACCTTTTAATGATTAAGATGTGCTGTTTAAGATGATAAGATGCAATTAAAATTAAGATTGGATCTATTATTGAGAGTTCATGGTACTTAAGTGAAGTAAATTTGATTGAAAATGGCAACAAGTCAAATTAGACTCACTGTAATTTTTTTCTTTAGGAAAAAGAGCTGTGTTGTGCAATTGAAACTTGAATCTGATTTTATATTTCTACTACTTTTCAAATCAACGGTATTTTGTAGGTACATAAAGCAGTATTAGCGATACGATTTCCTGTATTTGCTGTATGTTTTGAACATGAAATGAATGGACCATAAACGGACCGTTTTATCATCGATGACGTTGAACCGGACGTTGTGAAGGAAATGTTACGATTTATATACACTGATACGGCACCAAATCTTGATCTTATGGCTGATAAGATATTAGCAGCGGCCGACAAATATCAGATGGATGGATTGAAAGTTAATTTTCTCTCAAAAAACTACCTATATAAATATTAAGTGAAAAAGTTTAATGAAAATTTAACTTATTGTTGGTTCTGTTATTAATGCTTAAAAAAAAAAAAAGAAAAATCGGATGGATGATATATTTTCTTGTTATTCGGATCAAGAAGTGAGTTATATTAGGTTGTACTATTTTCATATTCAGGATTACATTAAGATGCTTGAAAAATATTTCATACGAAAATTTTGAAAAAGCATGGAAAAAATTGAGTTTCAAAAATGTTGTAGGTTCTTATTCATCCACTTATTCTTCAAATATTGCTTAAATCCGTAGTTTGGAAAGAAAAGAAGAAGAAAGTTATAGATAGATGAGAATGAGTTTTGTTCTTTTGAGTTTATGCCTTATATGACCACTTTATAATACAATTGTAATTCTCGATTACATTATAAGTGCAAACAGTGACGTTAGTAAAATAAGTTTGTATGCGAAAATGAGATAGAATAGTGATAATGCTTGAAATAGTGATAATTTTTGAAATGATTTCATAATTTTAGTTTTTCTCTTACCTTTGCAGACACCTTTTTAGGTTATGTGTTAGCAAACGTCGTGTTTCAAACTTACAAATGAAAATGCTTGTGAAACATTGATCCTCGCTGATTTACATAGGGCTGAACAATTGAAACATCAAGCTATTGAATACATTGTAAGTTTACTGTTGAAGAGTAGACTACAATATTAGTGAAATGAAGTTTTTAGGGGAAATTAGATGAAATTTCAAGAAATTAAGTGTAAAAGGGAAAAAATAGAAAAAAGGAAAATTATTAGTACAAGTTTCTAATTCTTTATTTAGTTTAATATATGTAAACACATAAATTTACATGATTGTTATTAAGTGTTTTATGAGAACTTAAATTTATTTGTATTGCATATATCATATGTATCTTTACTGAGTATTACTTATTTACTCTACATTTACAGTAACAAATTTAAAATCCGTTTGAATTATTTGTCAGCATAGTAGTAGCGTCTTTTCATCTTAAATGAAAGAAATAATTCTTGTACAAATAGATAAATGGCTAAATATGTATTATATCCTGAATGGTATTTAATCCTAAATGAAATATCATATGCGTCTGTTAAGAAAATTTGTTATTTTTTGGGCTTTTATCACGATTGTAATCAGTAATTAATGAAATTAACAAAGTTTATACAAAACAAATCAAACATAGGAAAAAAGAAAAAAGACTTGGTCACTTGATGAATGCAGAATGTTCTACAAATAGTACAGTTAACTGTATCGTGCATTATTATTCGTTCAGTCAGAAATAATTTAGAATGTTTACATTTGGAATATAATTCGATTTTTAATATTTCATTCTATTATTAATTAAGCGATGTAATTAATGAATGATAATGATGTTTGTGAAATTTTAGAATGTACATAGTTCGTAATATTAACAGGGGCATAAAGATTACTTAAAAGGGATTCTGGTAATGCCATTCGAAGTTGCTGTAACATACTGTAGGAGTCGCAAATTAAATGTACTGTAGGAGTTGCAAATTAAATTCTTGTAATGCAATTCGAAGTTGTTGTGCTGTTGGACGATCACGATAATCAAGTTGCCAACAACAATACATCAGTTCATATCTGCAAAAAAAAAAAAAAAACAAATTAATTTTGAAAAGTATTAAATTTAAATGGAAAAGTGCAAATAAATTAATTAATTCCATTTATTCTTTTTTTAAATGATCATTAATTAACCATGTGTGGTCATTATTTTAATTGCCAATTTCATTTAAATATAGTTTTATCTTTTTATGAATTAACAATTACAAAAAAAAAAAAATTGATAATAATTTGATGAAAATAAAAAATTTGTTTTAAATTCCAAATTTGCAACATTTCGAAATTAAACAATAACATTTAATGATTTATTCATCAATAGAGAAGATATTAATATGAAAAATTTATGGAAGGATAGTGTGAAAGATGAATTTGCTTTTCTTTTTTTTTTTCGATTCATTTCTCTCCGTAAGTAATAACGATGTAAAGTAATGCTAGGTAATTACAAATGTAAAATAATCATGATTAAATGTAATGCTATATTAGATGTACTGTAACTATACAGCAAGGTAATGGTAAAGTAATACTAGTTATGCAATGAAATAATTTTTACATAAAAAATTGATACGCGTGCTTTTAAAATATAAAAAATTTAACGAATTTTTTTTTAAGTAACTGGAAATATTTTCTATAGTTTTGTATTGATTTATTTTCAAATAATCTAAATCTAGCAGGTAAGTTTTTTTCTTTTTTTTTTTCAAAATGAAATCTTTAGGAAAGAAGCTAATTATCAACTGAAAAAGAAATGACATTTAATGGAGATTAACAGAATAAGTCATTGAGAGACTAAAAAATAAAACTTAATAGAGGTGAATTATTGGTAGAAAGAAAAACAAATGAAAATTGGTAGAGTTCATTCAGTAGGTGATTAATAGAAGAAAAAATGAAACTTAACAGAGATCATCAGTAAGTTATTGATAAAAAAAACAAATGAAACTTGCTAAAAGTCAAGTATGTTATCGGTAGAAGAAATGAAATATGATAAAAGTACCAATAAAAGAAACATAAAACTTAATGAAGGTCAACAGTGAATTAATGATGGAAGGAAAAATGAAATTTGACAGTTTGTTTCATTAATTTAACATTTAAGAAATATTTTTGTAAATTACTGATGTGGTCAAGGATTAAATGTAAAATATTGCTTAAAAAAAAAACTAAAATAAAACGATACAGTTTATCTGGACAACTATATGGTTGAGATAATCGTTTGCCACATTCCAGAGCTGTAGCCATTTCATCAGGATCAATTTCTGGATATGGCTGTTGAGCACAAGTTAACAATTCCCACAATGTTACACCAAATGACCACTGCAAAATTAGACGATGAAAACTGCTTTATATATTATTTGCATCAGTAAGTGAATTTAACATGAGAAAATTTCTAATAGAATTTTTTAAAAATAAATTCCATTTTTTTATTTCATCAATTTAAATTTTATCCAATAATCGAAATTTCATTTCCAATATTCATTTCAAAATTTGACAGTAAAAGAAATGTACTGTAATAAGAAATACATTTAACTAACCACATCTGTCGAATCATTGAATAAATTATGAATCAATGATTCATATGCCATCCATTTCATCGGTCTATTTTCATTATCACCCAGACAATGATAATCAGCGGGAAAGAAATCCTTACTTAGTGCAGCATCACAAATTTGAACAAGAAGCTGATCATCGTTGTGATTTCTCGATATCAAACAATTCCTGCAAAAAAAAAAAAAAAAAAATAAATCCAATAAAATTTAACTTTATTGAAAATTGAAAAAATATTCACAAATTTACTCAAATCTAAGATTTTTTTCATCGAACATCAAAGTTTCGC
The DNA here is from genome assembly GCA_029876185.1 of Mansonella ozzardi. Taxonomy (NCBI): domain Eukaryota; kingdom Metazoa; phylum Nematoda; class Chromadorea; order Rhabditida; family Onchocercidae; genus Mansonella; species Mansonella ozzardi. The sequence goes on along the minus strand of JARVGP010000861.1, from coordinate 7,966 downwards.
AAAATTGTTTTTCAATATTTAATACACATGCACATATACACGTAAACATACACACGTACGCATACACACGTACACATACACATGTATAAATATTTATACACTTCAATTTTCCTTTCGCAATTTTGTATAATTTTATTGTATGTGTATATGTGTATGTACGTGAATGTATGCATTGTATACGTATGTGTATATGTGCATGTGTTGAGCATGTATGTGTATGTGTGCATGTGTATGTGCTTATGTGTATGTGTGTATGTATGTATGTGTACATATGTTGTGTGTGTATGTGTATGCATATGTGTGTGCGTAATTTTTTTTACCGTATTATTTTAGCCTTTTAGTGATATCTCTAATTTTACAGTGTAACTTGTTTTTGTGATCAAATATGCTAAATTATTAGAGGAAAAAAATGAAATTAAATCAATGATCAATATTTTAGCAGATTTGCAGGCAGAAATAATCGCTAATTAAATAATTGTTTTGCAGTATCACATTATAATGATTAGTACGGTATCACGGCACAGTATCACAGTGCCGTACAGTATCACGATGCGCTACAGTACCACATTGTAGTACAGTATCACGGTGCACTACAGTATCAAAGTGCGATACAATATCATAGCGTGGCACAGTATCACATTGTAATGATTTAGTTCAATATATTTGATATGTAATGAACTAAGAAATGAGCAAAAAAAAAGTTAAATAAAACGGTCAAGTAAATAGTGAAAAGTTAAGCATGAGAATTAAGTAAACAGTAAAAACTTTCTACAATAAGTGAAAAATTAAGTAAGCAATCATTTGTATTACATTTTTTAACTTTTGTCAAAATTCTTTTTTTTTTTTTATAAATTTTTAAAGGTTTGAATTAATTGGAATAAAAGGAAGAAAAGAGAACAAAAGAAATAAATAGAAAGAGGGAGAGAAAGGAAGAAAGAAAAGTAAATTTACGAATTATTTTCTTACCTTGTTGCAATATCTTTATGAATAATGTCGTAATTATGCAAATGTATTACAGCGTTCAATATTTGCAAGGCAATCGAAACGAGTTCTTGCGCACTTAATGTTTGTATTCCGTTATCAACTGTAAAATGTCAGAATGAAACGTCACGGAATACGTGATCGTATATTAGTTTGTATCCGAGTAATACATGACGTTTTACTTTCGCCTCTCTCGCTCTTTTAAAGCAGTAATGTGGAAAAAAGTTGTCTCAATCACCAAATAGAAAATATTCCACCATCAATCAATCAATCAATCAATCAATCAGTTGGTCAGTCACAATCGAAATGATCAAATTCTACATACAGTAACAGTAATGAAAAACTACCTAATATTTATGGATATATTTAAAAGCAAAAAAAAAACTTTGGGAATGGATAAACTCAGGATACCCCTCCAAAAAAAAGCTCCTTGTATAGTTACAGTATTTTACAGTTGAATGATATAATTTATTCTAAAAGTGTTAACTTATCATCACAAGTAAAAAAAAAATCGAAGTAAGAACATAAGTTAGGTAAATAAATGATCTATTTTTTTTAAATGAAATTTAGTGGAAAAGATTAGTAAATCAAAAAAAAATCAACAGTAGATCAGAAGTCTCTCAATTAAATAAATATTACAAGTTAACGAAATTTTTTACTTGAATTTTGAAATGGAGCATTTTTTGTTTGATCATTTCGAAAGGTAATTAAGAATTTCTTCAAATTTCCATAACCATCATGTGAATAACATATTAGTGGAGAATCAATTTGTTGTTCTGGATTGTCGCAACGATTGTATGATGCTATTGCAACTACCTGTAAAGTTTCTTTCTTTAACAAAATTACTCAAAATTATTTATATTTCGATAATAATTAATAATAATAATAATTAATATAATAATATTAATAATAATAATAATAATAATAATAATAAATTACTATTATGATTATGATAATAATTAACGACGATGATGATGATTAATAATCATACTACTGCTACTGTTGCTGCTACTATTACTAATAATAATAACAGTAAGTAGCAGTAGTAATAATGATAATTAACAACGATAATGACAATTAATAATGATACTACTGCTATTACTATTACTAATAATGGTAATAATATTAATAAATGCACTAATAATAATTTAAAACGATAATGATAATAAGTAATGATAGTACTGCTACTGCTAATAATAATAAAAATTACATTATTATATAATTTTCCAACACAATTTGCATATTTGCAATTTTCCTTCCCATTCGTTTATTTATTTCATATTAATATTTAATGATTTATAATCTTTAAATAATCATTGTAATCATTAAAAATTTTCATCATACAATTTCAAATAGTCATTTTGATTTATACCCACGCAATTTTGATTCACACTCACGATTTTGATCAGCACCCACGCAATTTTAAATAAAATATTTTTTTTTGTAGAATTAATATTAAATTATAGTTAAACTTTAAGAATAATTAAAAAAAGTTTGCATACTTGCGCTAAATTTTTATGCTGTTGCACATTAAAAAATGCGAGGGCTTCAAGGAGAAATTTTCTGAGATATCGTTGATCAGTAGCTGTAGCTTTCAACTGTTTTACAATTATTCGTTCCATGCAACATCTACTATTTGCTTCTTCAACACCACCATCCAAATCGTCGATTACATTCATTACAGTAGTATTTCTCTTCCTCCACATTGCCCATTTCATTTCACCAAACGTACCTTCAAGCTCCTTTATCGGAAGAATCTTGAAAAAGAAAAAGAAAAAAATGAGAGAAATTTTTGTGAGTGAAAAAATTCAACACAAATGTAAAATAAATATGTGACAGAGAAGAAAAGCAATTGGTGACAATAAAAAAAAAATCGAACAAGAACTGTGACAAGATTGTTGAGTTTGACTTTCCCGTTACAGTTGATATAATTCTAATTCGTACCTCAAAAAGATTTCGATCAGTATATAATTCCATAAATGCTTTCTTCATATTAATTACTTGTGACTTTTCAGGAATTATCGATGGAGCAATGCTTGGCCTAATTATAAGGGCACTGGATGAGCATGGCTCATTAGGATCAGCATAACTGACAGCTGAAAATGTAATTTATCTATATCCATGAAGTCATAATTTTAAGTAATCACAATGAATAATAAGTAATCATAACCAACAATAAGTAATCATAATATTAATAAGTAATCATCACAGTAATAAAGTAATTACACGGTAAATATAGTATTAATAACAATGCTGATAATAATAATATAATGACAATTTTATTAATAATAATAGTGTTAATAATTAACGATAGTAATAATAATGCTGATAGTAGTAAGAACAATAATACTGCTGCTGTTAATATTAATGATAATAGTAATAATGCTTACAATGCTAATAGTAACAATGATGCTGATAATAATAATTATTATTATAATAGCAATAGTAATTAACAGCAAATGAATTAATAATATTAGTATTAATAATACTGATAATAATAATAATGCTGATAATAATTATAATAATAATGCTAATAGCAATATTAAGATTAACAATATTACTACTGATGGTGATAGTATAGTATTTATAATAACTATAATAATAATAATAATAATAATGATAATAATGCTGATAGTAATGATAATGATAATGTTAATGCTAACAATAATTACAGCAATAACAATTATAATAATAGTAGTCAATTTTAATAATAATATGATAATAATAATGTGCTAATAATAATAGTAACGATGGTAATGATAATAATCGTTTCGTTACAATAATGAAAATAATGATGATAGCAATAACAGCAATTGCAAATTAATTGAAAAATAAACTTTAAAAAAGAAAAAAATTTTGGCAATATTTTTCGACATCAATGCATATGCTTGTTTACCTTTGGTGACATTTTTTGGTGACATCAATGCATATTTTTCAAAAGAATTAGCCAATGGCTTTTTTATTGAATTTTGAGAATTTCTGAAAAAAAATTTACAGAATTTTTAATTAACGAAGATTTACTTTATTTATTTATAGTGTACAATGTAGAAACGAAAAATGGACATCTTTAAAAGATTGTATCTAAATATTCAAATTACTCAATTGCTTCTTGATCAAAGTTATCGTCAGAACGCTCGTTTATCTTGTGAAAATCCAATTCCTAAGAAATACTTACTGAATTAATGCTTGAAGTGGTTCAGTAATAAAAGAAGAGGAAGCTGATTTTTTAATTGAACGAAAATAAATAAATATCAGAATTGCAATAACTAAAATAACTGCGCCCAAACATCCGATCAGTACGTAGAATACATTTTCCGCCGATATTAATACTTCTAAAAATGACAAAATGATATTTGAATAAAATTTTATTGAAAAGATTTGATAATGCTAGAGAATACATTATTAGCATATTTATTATTCTGCAGAATATTCGCATTATATTTATTACTCTGCAAAATATTATCATTATACTAATTACTATGCAGAATATTATTATCAAATGATGATAATTGTAATAATTGTTTTGAAAATTTTAAATTTAAATCAGCTATGTATAAGTATCTAAAGCAAGACAAAGATTTAAAATGATTATGAGAGAGAGGGAGACAGAGAAGTTAAAGTTAGAATGATTCCGTGAAATTTTAAAATAATTGAAAAGAAATTTGGTGAAAGATTAAAGCAAAGCGAAAAAGAAAAATGAGAAAGATTAAATGATAATTTTACACAAAGAAATTTTACGGGGCAGGGCAAAACATAACTGGTCATTTAATTAGTTCAAGAATTGATAATTGATTGATTCAAATATAAATGTTTTGATTTTTGGCTAATGTATTGATATAAAAAATTAGTAACATAAAGAATCATGAATGATTCGTAGTGCTGAATAGTAGAATAATAGGTCAAGATTATTTGTTACAAGGAAAAAAAATAATTATCAAGCAATTATATCAATAGGGTAAAAATTATGCCACAACAATGATTATCGACTAGTTTACATCAAGTAATCCAAAAGTCAAGTTACAAGGATGATGACATACGGCGATAATAATAATGATGATGACGAGTGAAGACGAATGATGACGAATGATGGTGAATGATGGTTAATGGTGATGATGACGAATGATGATGATTATAATGACGAATGATGGTGATGACGAATGATGATGATAACGAATGATGATGACGAATGATGATGACGAATGGTGCATTATGATGCGAAATATTATCTACCATAATTTCTGCTGTCGTCCATTTTGTTTTTTAATTCATCGCAAACAAAAGAATAGCCTGTAAAATGTTATAACATTTCTAATAGATCGTATAATTATATTAGGATTTGAAAAAATCATTCATACCACTGGAATTTTAGAATACAAGAAGATGAACGAACAAACAAACAACAAAGCTATGATGATTGGTTCATTTTTTGAAATCATACAAAGATTTTAATTGCATTGTGGCAAAAAAAAACCATTGGGTGATTGAATTTTGAAATCCCTATTTTAAATAACACTAAGAACGCATCATAAATTAAGAAGGGATAGGGAGAAAAAAAAGGGAAGAGATGAATAAAAAATGATTAAGTGATGAAAAGATTAAAAATAAATGCATAAACAATATCATTATCATTACCACCATCATCATCATCACTATCATCACCATCATTATTGATTTTCACGATAAGCTTCATGATAAGCTTTTCACGATTAGCTAAGATTCTCCTTTCTTTCTCTGTTTTGCTATCGAGAATTTTGTTATCATGATATCGAGACTTTAAAAAGAAATATAACAAATATTGTAACAGTATAATAGTACAAAAAAACTTTAAATAGCGTCTTTGCTCTCTCATTGGTCAATTATACATCAACAGTAATTAATGAAATAACAATAATAATAATAGTAATAATAATAGTATTAATAATAATAATGAATTAAAGGTATTCCCTGGAAGAACTTATTTATTTTTTCGGAGTAAGACATTTAAGATAAGTGAAATAAGAAGGCAATATGATGATAAAATTGAAGCCCAAACAAATTAAGACAAGCTATTCGGTTCTAGCTACGATAAAATTACTTTGGTTCTAATTAAGATCAGTTATTCAGCTACCAATTAATTAAGGATAAGCTGTTTGATTTTAATTATGAAAAGCTATTTGGTTCTTCCAGTTAAAATGAACTATTCAATTCTTAATGAAATCGATTTATTTAATTCTTTTACCAACTATAATATCTTATCTTCGCATAATTGTAATTACCGTAGGAAATATATTGTAGGAAATTAATATATCGTAGGAAATATATCGTACAAAATATATCGTAGGAAATTAATTTCGTTCAATAACATGATAAAATTTATAAAAATGATAATCCATAATATGAATTTTTTTTTTCACTTCCATATTATCACATATAAGTGATCTGCTAATTAATGACTATTTTATTCTAATTCTAAATCAACGATGAATCAGCTAGAACCAAATGAGCATCCATCCCATTTTTCCGGTCCTTATGAAAACAAATATCGTAGTTAATTAATCAATATGCATTTTTTATTTTTTTCTACAGTACTAACTAATATCATTTTGCTCGAATTTAAAATCTATACAAATCCATATATGCTTATAGTGATTCTATATAAATCTATATACTTTATAATGATTCTCCATATGCTTATAATGATTCTCAAATGATAGATAATATTTTGCAAAAGTTAAAGTCTAATGAAAAAAAAAGAAAAGACCAGAAAGTAAAACTAATCATAATTTACAATTTTTTCACAAACTCATCTGATTTAGATTTTCATTTATTCACAAATATTCCTACTGATACACTGATAATGATATGCTTTCATTAATACAATGATAATAACATATTCCCAATAATCAATGACATATTCTCACTGATATAGTGATAACTGTACTACGATAATGATATAGTCCTAACGATATACATTTCATAATGATATATTCGCACTGATAAACTGATAATGATATATCACTACTGTATAATCTGATAAAGATATGTTCGCACTGATATACCAATGATATACAGCTGATAACGATACAAGTCATTTCTCCGAAATTTATTAGCATAAATTCTTGGGAGAGAGAGAAAAAATTTGGAAAAAAGAAAATGATTCGTATAAGTAAGAAATAAAAAAATGAGGAAAAAAAGGAGAAAAAAAGAGAAAGAAAGGAATGAAAGAGAGAAAAAAGAGTAAGAAGAATAAGAGAAAAAAAAAGAAATGTTAATGAAATTTTGGAGTAATATAAAGAAATAAAAATAATTTTATTCATTAAAAAAAATTTTTCATTTCTTTCAATCTTTTATTTTAATCCATCACTGTTCTTTTGTGAAATAATCTTATCAAATTATTTTTATTTCCTTTCTCTCTCTCGCATGTAATTTTTATTTCCTTTCTCTCCCTCGCATGTAATTTTTATTTCCTTTCTCTCTCTCACATTTTTAGCAAAAAAAAAAACGAATTATTGAGAAAATAAAAAACATTTGAAAGCGGTAAATTACAAAGGAAAGAAATTGTTTGTGTATAATTGAAAGTTTTTTTTTATTTGTTCAGATATATTCAAACAAATTTCAAATTACTTTTAAAATTATTTAAAATGTCAAAGAAAGTTTAATTTTTTATTTCCACTTTTTTTTCTTTATTATTCCTATTTTAATTAATTAAAGTTGATTAAATTTATTTAAATAATACGATGAGTACTAAAATGTACGTAATGGAAAAAAACATTTCACTTAATTAATTGCTTATTATTAAAAACACATCACAAATAGTGATCTTTTTTTTTTAATTAATAAGCAATAATTACTATTTATTTATTAATTAATTAAAATCATTATTATAGCTTCCTTTATTCTACCATTTCGTTTTTTTTACTCAGATTCGTAAACAGTTGAAAAAAAAATCTCCAAAAAAAAAAAAAAAAAAACAAAAAAAAAAAAAAAAAAAAAAAAAAAAAAAAAA
>JARVGP010000860.1:0-28258 GCA_029876185.1 Mansonella ozzardi | reverse complement strand
ATTAAAATTGTAATATTTTATATATCATTAAAATTAAAAAAAAAAAAAAAAAAAACTGAAAGAAAAAGGCATAAAAGCACTTTACGAATCAACTGAAAAGAAATGCAGCATATTAAACACATGGGAAAACAATTATGAACATAAAATTTTGCACAGTTGAAAAATCAGCGAATGTGAAATGAAAAAAAAAAAAAAAAAACGACAAATAAATGAAATAAATAACAAGCGATGAAAACGATGATATGAACCAATGAATGATGTAAAATTGCATGATAAAACTTTTTACTGGGTCATAGGTCAATGAGAATGGATAAAGTATACTTTTAATTTGAAAACAATTTATAAAGGAATAAATTAGCTGTAAAAAAAAGAACTGAGAAAGAGTTCTTTCAGTTCAACCAATTTGATTCAGTGTTAATTAAAAACGATTAGTCCAGCGGGAAAAAACTCTAATATTCTTTGAATTCTGATCCGATTTCCGATTCCCGATTCGATTTCCGATAATGATCCGATTTCTAATAATTAATAAAAACAGAACTTAACTGAAACAGTGAATTAAAAAGATATAATGTAAAGGCTGTAAATAACGAACAAGAAATGGCCCGAAGTAGCAGTTGCGTGACCTGTCGGGCCGTGTTACATTTTGTTACTACCTGACCACTGTGGATGTTTGTGAAGGTGGCAATAAGTGGTTGTTGGTCGCACGTATTGTATTAGCAGGTCCGGGTTTTCCACGGGAATGGATAAAATTTACCCATGATAATGTATTGTTGATTTTGCTGATAATTGTTATCACTTCTTGATTTTACCTTACCTTTTTTTCTTTTCACTATCAATAAGCTCGCTTTCATTATCAATCAAATAGAGAGATACACTGCTATATATTTAATTATTTTTATTTTGTTATTATTTAAATACTCATATTATTGCTTGCCCAATTGATTGATCCATTTATTTCCTTTAGATTTAATTGAACCAATTAATTAATTATTTGAAGGTTCAATTAAATTATTCTCACATTTCCGAATAATTTTTGTTATAAATTGATTGAATTGTTGTCATCGCAATTATAATTAATGTTTTCTGGAAAGAAAAAAACATTTTTTCTCCAAAACTTTATGATTTAAAAAATTGAGCGAAAGCAAATGAGAATTTGTCCTTTACTAATCGTTGGCTTTTGATTTTATCATAGCATTGTTTGAACTCTCTTACTGTTATTATTTGCTCGACTGATTTATTGTCAAAGTTAAAATGAAACGTTGAAATTTTAGGAATCTGGCTAATTTGGGACAAAAAATGCTTTTGAAAGTTGATCAATTTCACTTTCTATGAGCAGTCTATGGATTAGTGACGAGGTATATCTTTTCTTTTCTTTCAACTGCTTATCAATTTTCTTTACTTGTCGACGTTTTCATATGTTTAGGATAAAACAGATTTAAGGATCGGTTTGAAGACAATGAAAAGGTCAAATGGGAAAGTCGAAGTGAAAATCGTTTTAAATATACTAATGATAAATGTTCGCTATAAAAGTAATGTCAGCAGCGGGTTCAGTGGAGACCTAATTTAGGAACAGCGAGGAGATCTAATAGTATCGGAACAGGGAGAATAATTAAGTTGATACTTGAAACATTGCTGTTTCTGCGAGTTGAACAGATTGGCTTGTAGACAAGAGCCGTAATTCTTAAAAAAAGCCACATATCAGGGATCCAGATTCCTATAGGAGGATGAAATGTTTCTACCATAGGAGAAAGATAACTGAAACGACTTTCTGGTGCAATGAATATACATGTATGTGCTGATGAATCCGTTTATGCTCGAATTTATCAATGACAGATGAAAGAATAACTTTGAATAGACGTGCATATTGTCATACTCACAGCAAATAGAATTAGTTGAAATCTTAAAAAAAGTTTTCTGTTTTTTATAGCAAAGTGAAGCAACTTGCTTAATCTCACCGAAACAGTCCAGAACATTTCTATCAACATTTAATCGATATAAAACAAAAAAAAGGGCTCAAATCGAATTAGAAACAAGTACAATGATGGGTGATGATGATATAATCGTCTCTACTTCCAATAGTTTTACTTCCAATACTGCACCGGCAATGGTACATGCTGCGCAGAGTAGCCGTGGAGCATTAAAATATCGCGGTGTGTTTGTTTGCTTATCCATAAATTTCCTTTTGTCAATATTTATCATTTTCTTCTACTGATTTAGAATATCATTTTATTGAATTGTGGATTAAGCTACTTATCGATATGATTTATCAGCAGTTTATTTCAAGTAAGGACCAACTATATACCATGTATTCTAGGCACAAATGGGAATAATTTAATTGCACTAACTGACAATGATGAAATAATCATCGATGAAGTTTCACCGCCAATAGAGAGGTTATTGCTTTGAGATTTTGTTAGAGAGAGAAGAATCCTGAGGAATTAAAATAAATGACTCAAATTTACTTCAATATATGTGAAAATTGTTTCGGGACTTAACAGTACGTTTTCCTGTGACGATAGAACTTGAAACAATACGTAATATCATTTATTTTGCTCCTTCGGAACTAAGTTACAGATGAAACTATATAAATTTATATTTGGCTGTTATCAAAATATTTTTTATTTTTACAGTCGGTATGATGACTTTCATACAATAGATTGGCAAAGAGATCTAGCACGGGATAGATTGCGTCACAAATTTATCGTAAAGCGATCAAAAACTCATTTTGGTAAGATATGTAGTTTATGGGATGCGGGAAGTGGTTGGGCATGTGTATTGATGGTTGGTCTTGCTGCTGGTACTATTGCCGGTATTATTGATATCGGAGCACGTTGGATGAGCGATTTAAAGGTAATGTCTCTGCGAAAAACATACATCTTTCTGATCGGATTCAAGCATCTTAAAAGGAGTGAGTGGATGCTTAACTTTGGCGATGTAAATGAAATGTGAAGAAGTTTGATATTTTATTTTCAAGTTTTCTTTTTTTTTTTTAATAATGCATTTTTTTTGTTACAATTCAGGATGGTATATGCGCCGATCGATTTTGGCTTGATCGTGAACACTGTTGTTGGTCAGCAAATGATAGTGTTTATAAAGATGCTGATTGTTCGGCATGGACATCTTGGCCTGAAATGATGCAATTTTATGAGCGAAATTTCTTTTACTATGTGATGGAATTATTCTTTTATTGCGGTTGGAGTGTACTGATGGCAGGAGTTACTGTAGCTTTAGTCAAGGTACCTTTTTATATCGCACCGATAATTCAGTTTAACTTTTTTCTGTTCGTGTAAAGAAAAAAACGAGAAATCTTGTGGTTTGAATTTAAAAGGAAGAAAATACGGATAAAAAAAATAGGCGTACTGCATTTCTAAAAAACTGATTGAGCATTTTAGAATCTGTCAGGAGGAAATTTCAATTTTCAGGTATTCGCTCCATATGCTTGCGGCTCAGGTATACCTGAGATCAAATGCATTCTCTCCGGTTTTATCATCAGAGGTTATTTGGGCAAATGGACTTTCATTATCAAATCTGTTGGCTTAATTTTGGCATCTGCATCTGGTTGGTAATATTTTTCAATATTTTATAGTACTGGAAATTCTTTTTGAAGAGCAAGAAAAGAATTATGAGGAATTAGCAAGTCTAAATTAATAAAATATTAGTTCTATGATGTTTTAGGTCTGAATTTGGGAAAAGAAGGTCCAATGGTGCATTTGGCTTGTTGTATAGGAAATATTTTCTCTTATCTCTTTCCAAAATATGGCTCAAACGAAGCCAAAAAGCGTGAAATACTAAGTGCTTCTGCTGCAGCCGGTGTTTCAGTTGCATTCGGTGCTCCTATTGGAGGTGTTTTATTTAGGTAATTATAAGGTTTTGATGTCTTCAAAACGGACATAATATGTAATACAAATGAGAACAAGCAGTATTTTATTGTATTTCACTTTTAACAAGTTTATAGGAAGCACTTAAGATATACAATTCAGCGACTTTTTTTGTCAGATAATTTTTATTATTTTATAAAGAGAATTTGTAGGTTAATGGAAACAGAAAAATTATTATACTTAAAAATTAAGAATTTGACCAGTTATGCTTAAAATGAAAAAATTGCAGTTTGGAAGAGGCAAGTTATTATTTTCCTTTGAAAACTATGTGGCGTTCATTTTTTTGCGCACTTATTGCTGGAATTATCTTACGAATAATGAATCCATTTGGAAGTGATCAGGTACATGACAATTATTTGCATTACTTCTTTTCAACATTGCAGATTAAATTATGCATTTTAAAAAATAAGCATCCTCTGTTAATGATAGAATCTTCAAAGCATCTTGTACAGCCTGTAGGCCTCTTTTTGTAGAGCTATTTAGTGCTCCTTTAGCTACCGATTTGATTTAAATGCGTTTATTTAAATGAATATCACGTTTTTTAGATGTTACTAGATTTGTTTGCTGATTTTTTGGTTCTGCTTAATGCGATTTTGTTTGGTGATTTTTTGTTACCACATTTATTTGATGATTTTGTTGATTGTATTTAAATGTATGTCAAAGTGGAAAATTTCAGACTTCTTTGTTCCACGTTGACTACAGCATGAAATGGACATTTGTCGAATTAATTCCATTTGCCGGCCTTGGATTATTTGGAGGTACCATTGGAAGTTTATTCATATGGTGAGTTTTTCTTTTTAAATCCTTTTTAAATTTAAAGAATTAGTTAAAGTTACAGTTCTTGTTTGAAGGGCAAACATAAAGTGGTGTCGATTCCGAAAAGCAAATAAGACTTTGGGTAGTAATCCTGTAAAAGAAGTTCTTGTTGTAACACTCATCACAGCATTCGTTAGTTACTTCAATCCATATACTCGTCGAAGTTCATCGTCGCTGATACGACAAGTTGGTCTTGTTTTTACATTTCGTATTTGGATAATTTCCCAGTGTGCTTCTAATATTGATTTGATTTATTGAAATGTGTAGCTGTAACGATGGACCCATATCCATCTAGCCAAAAATAAAGAACGAAACTGATCATAGCTAAGCCAGTATGTTCTACGTTTTTGAAAGTTGTATATTAAGAGGAACACATTTAAAAAAAGAAATAATGTTGTGAAAACAGTGGCATGAAATAGGATAATAGAATAGAATTTCAAAACAAAATAGATGATTGATAGAGTTAATACATAATGCAATCGTTTATTTTGAGCTGTTTTCGTTGTTTGCCTTTTTCTTGATTACTTTTTTTGCTACTGTAACTTTTTTTATATCGTTTTTTACTTCAACCTTTTTTTGTGCTTCATTTTACTTCTGACAAGTTCAATTAATTTTAGCTTTTTGACCGCTGTGGTCCCGAAGATTTTATGATGGAGCTTTGTGATTATCAAAACAAAACATTCTCTTTTGATAAAGTGGATGATAATTATCATACTGGAGAACTGGGAGCAGGAGTGCATGTAAGCTTGAAGTTTTTTGTATTGAGCGCTTTATCATAAAGAAAAGTTATGTAGATTCAGTCATTTTACGAAAATTAAAAGTCAAAGGCTTCACTAATTTTCAAATGAAGCTAACCCATTCCATATTTCATGATTTTAAGCATTGTAATATGATGCAGATCGTACCATAGTATAAATTTCTGGACAATAGAAAAAATCTCCATTCTTAACATTATTTAGAATATTTCTTATATTTAAAGCAGAGAGAGGTGTTTTCTCTTACTTATTCATAAAGCACCTCACTTAACGAAATAGTTAAAGATGTTAATTGCTAAAAAATCATGCAGTTAGAAGTGATAGAACATTATTTTTTTCTTTCAAAGATATAATCGAATTGATAAAAAGTTTATCGTCCAATTTCGAATCTATTTTTTGTTTTTAGAGTGCATTCATTGATCTTATTCTGGCACTGATAATAAAATTGATATTAACAATATTCACATTTGGTATCAAGGTTCCTGCCGGTCTGTTTGTACCAAGTCTTGCTATGGGTGCCATTGCTGGACGCTTATTGGGTATCACTGTAGAGGGCATAGCTGCATCTTTACAAGTAAGTTGGAAGTTTGTTAATTACTTCCGTTCTCTGGGTTTTTTTTTCACTGGAAAACATTATATCCTAAGTTTTGAGTTTCGTTTCACAATCAGAAATGAAGTAGTTATATTTCAAGATTAAAAAGTTTTTTACGCAGTAATCATCATTACTATTGTTCGTTATTGTTGTAGTAGTATCAACAGTTACTTCAGAAAAATGCTGAAATACACAATACAATTTGGGCTTGCCAAGTTGGTAAGGATTGTGTTATGCCAGGACTTTATGCGATGGTTGGTGCTGCCGCTGTACTTGGGGGAGTAACAAGGTAAGTTCTGTTGCAGAAGATTTTCTGTTTTGGAATATTTGACACAATAAACAGCACTGGTGACTAATGGAAGCAGATTTATTGCTTCGGTCGTTTACAAAGATCCTAGCTTTAAAGTAGGACAAGAATTCTTTGGAGCAGCTGATTGATGGAGATAAGTGTATATCAAACTACAAATGGTTGACTTGTCTCGCTGTAATGTGGGATGGTCAAAAATATTCACAAAATTACATACTCACATGTGATAGACTATTAAAACATCCAATATTACTTAGCTTTACTGAGCTGATTTGCAGTTTAGAAATTTGATTTTTGATTTCCATATTTATTTTACAGGGAAGAGTGCTTTTAAAAAAAATGCTTGGATTAACCAATTCATAGTTTTTTTTTTAATCCTCAGTATTTAGAGTTTGAGGCCAAGAACCGCAAGGCTTTTATCACATATTTCTTGTTCTTAGAACTAATTTATTTCATTTTAAAGGATGACTGTATCATTAGTTGTAATTATGTTTGAATTGACGGGAAGTCTCGAGTTTATCGTGCCGACAATGGTTGCCACAATGTTTGCAAAATGGATTGGTGATGCTTTTTACAAAATGGTAATCTTCGTCTCTATTAAATCGACATTAAAATAGACAGAGAACATTGAAATTCGGTAGAGATATTTTGATAAATATAGTCTGTATTTTACATTATTATATTGTTTGATTTTATCTGAACTTTTATGAGGCTATAATGTTTCGTGTGAGGAAAAAGTGTTTATTTCAGGGCATATACGATGCGCATATAGATCTAAACGGCTATCCATTTTTAGACAATAAAGGCGAATATCCGTATTCTACGGTTGCAATACAAGTAATGAAGCCTGGACCAGGTAGCAAGCGTTCTATGTTTCAGTTTGAGTTTGAAATTTGTTTTTTCGTCGAGTTTTCGTTCGTTTTATATTGTATTTTGTTCATTATATACATTTAAAGTAAATTTTTGTTTGAATTTAAACTCAGTATGAGTTTTCTAAATCTAAAGAGCAGTTTGATTTTCAAATCTTTCAAAGATATCCATACTATAGTTTTTGTTAATATCTTGTTAATATCTTTTTGTTAATATCTTGGTATTTTTTTCAAATGTTTCCTTTCATTTTTAGGTGGTAGCGTGTTACGAGTAATCACACAAGATACAATGACAGTTGGTGATGTTGAAGTTTTGTTGCGTGATACCAATTATAATGGCTTTCCAGTTGTTGTCAGCGAGGAGAATCTGTACTTAGTGGGGTTCTGTCCACGGTAGGTGTTTTATTTTGTTTTTTGGCTATTTTTATTATAAAATAAGGAATGTCTTTTTAATTAAGAAGGCAGCGAAACATTTTAAACTGACATTTCAGACGTGATTTGCAACTTGCTTTGCTTTCCGCCCGTAAGTCACAACCGTATGTTGTCACTAATTCAATTGTTTATTTCAAGACTGATGTTCCAGAGACAGAAGAAGGTGCTCCAGCACCGCTGCGGTTTCGTAAGCTCATCGATCTGGTAATTGTTTACCAATGGAATAATATGAAAGATAATGAGTTTTTGCTAGTTCAAGTATAGCAGATGCTTTAATTATCTGAACGACTGGTTTTTTTCGTGACAGTTTATGACTTGTATTTATCGTTAAATTCATAGATTGGGTTTTCTTATCCTCTTTGTTGCGTCATGCTTTCAAAGGCACAAATTTTAGTAATTTTAAATTTATCTAAAGATATTAAATTTAAAGGTACATCCGCACTCTAAATTTACGGGAAAAAGTTTGAAATTTGTTTTTTCGTTGAATTTTCGTTCGTTTTCTATTGTATTTTGTCCATAATATACATTTAAAGTAAATTTTTGTTTGAATTTTTCAAATATGTTATCATTAATAGATAGGATTTAGGAGTAGATTCATGCTGCTAATAATAAGCTGGATTTGTAAAGAGGTTTAAAAGGCGTTTAAATTCAGGCGCCGATGACTGTAACCGATCAAACACCAATGGAAACGGTAATAGATATGTTTCGGAAGCTTGGATTGAGACAAGTACTTGTAACGCGAAATGGTCGCCTTCTTGGGATAATCACCAAAAAGGACATACTTGATTTCATGAAAATGGGTGGTATTGAAAATCACTCCTTTTAAGTCGTTTACTATCCCTTTATTGAAATTCTTTTTTTTTTAATTTTCATTTATGGTTGTGAATCAATATATAATTCTTGGTTGCTGCAGTTCGCTGTTTGCGGTGTTTATTTTCGCTTGAATTTCCTATGCATGCAACTTATAATGTTTTTTAGAGATTTAGCATTTGACTAACATTTTGCGCTAACGTGCTTTAGAAAACTTTAGTCGAGAAAACATGGATTAATTTGAAGTAATCGACACACGGATTATTGTTCTAAACAAAAAAGGGTGCTTTAGAAAGTTCTAGACAAAAAACATGCTTATCGTACAAGTTATTGAATAAACAAAATTCATTGACATATGCATAGAGATATAGAGATTTTATATTCTTCTCTTTGATAATTTGTGATTTTCTTAAGTCTGTGATTTGTATGGTGTCAATGTTTTTTTTACTACTTCATAATTATTTGAGGAATTTTTCAAGCTTGCTACTATTTTGTTTCATTTCTCTTTAGAAACGGTAATTACAGCTTCGGTTATTGTATATATATTTCTAAGAAAACGTATGCGTAAACGATGAAATTGTTTTGCATTGCTGATTTTAAAATTGCCAGCTTTTAAGGTGTGAGCTTCATTATTTCCTGAAGTTCGGTGAGACATTTTAAACAGAAGCAGTCAAGAAAAAAAGAGCAAACAATAGAATAGAGAAGGTTTTTATTAGGCCAAAAGGATTGTAGAGAAAATTTGTAATTGATACTATTAAGATCGATTGTGACGACAACATAGTACTATGAACTTTATCGCATGGATTTAAAACAAGGAAGTATACAAGGTGGTTTCGTTTATTCATTTTTTTTATTAAGGAAAAATGAAGTAATTACCATTGAATAGTTCAGTATTTTTTGATCTATGAAGCGAATTAATAAATTGAAGCTAATGTTAGCTTAAAGCGAATTAACGATATTTAGAAAGTTTGAACTTTATATTTAAAGTTTTTTCATGCATTAAAATCTTTTACATTGAAATTTGTTCAGTTTTGATGCATGTTTCGGAATTTCTGTTGGATTCGCTTTTAAATTCAAACTTTCTAAATATCGCATATTTTGTGATATTTATTTGGATTCAGACATTTTGTAAAATTATCTAAGTTCATATTATCTAGTTTGTTTTCTTTCTTTTTTTTTCATACGGAATAAAAGTTCTATTATTTGAGGAAAGCGTTTTAAAATAATTTTTGCAAGGATGAAAAGTGATCTTTTCTTACAAAATACATCTTATTAGATTATTCATGTATGAACAGCGAAGGAGCTCTAAGATTAAACTACTTAAATTAAAAGAAGATTTTGATATGAAACATCTGTGCATCATCCAATCTGTCAATCATTTTTTTTATTTTTTATTATAGTAGTAAAGAATGGTAATTAGCAATTCATACATTTTTCCAAATTTAATTTTTTGTTTAGTTCATCATGCGTGGCCATGGTACATCGATTATGCCAATAACAGCTGGTTGTCGAAAAGATGTTGAACGTTTATTGAAAATGTACAAAGAGAAGGAAACACTTCGATATAAACCATTCATTGAATTGTTCGATAAAATGAAATTTGCGACAATATTTATGGGTCGTATGAGTGTTGCTGAACTCTATGAAGTGAGTTATGTTTTCATTCCGTTATCCCAGAGGTCCTTCTTATAGAAGAGAAAATACAGATGTTGCTGCTATATATCTCTTGACATGTCGAAGTTAGATATTCAGTTAATTTTATGCTATTTTTTTTTTTTTTTGGGTGAAATATTTCCATAAAATCTTGTTGGATATTCTTAAAAGCAGAAATGATTAAGGCTTGTAAAAAAGTAACTTTAGTTATTTTTCTCAATAATGAGATGGCTTCCTTCTTTCAAAAACGGGATAAATTTTTGGAAGTTTTATAATTTAAATGATTTAATAATTACAAATTTTAGTTCAGTGAAAAGTTACTTCAAATAGCAATTTCATATGCCATGTCATATCGTGAACGGAAGCCAGCTGAGTATGCCGAAGAATCAACAACCGATAATGAACCTATGTCATTATCAGATATACGGTTTAGTAATGAAATGACTTTACAGGTACAAAACTTGAGTTCTTGATCTTCAAACATGCTGAAAAAAATTTTCTATAAAATAGCTTGAAAATGAGATTAATAGAAAGTAATTTGAAATTATCGAAAATTTCTTGATGGTAACAGTAGCATGACAGTATCATACTAGTTTTAGTTTTGGTATGTTACAACAACAAATAGGTTAAAATGTTTTCTGGAACTGATAAGTTCTTAATGCTGTAATAACAAAATACGCAGATTTTGTTCAACTCTGTGAAATGTTCCGTATAAAACGAGTTTTGTTTTGTTTAGGAGCGAATGTTTGGCATATATCTAACATATGCTCTCTATTTTGTGCAACCGGAAAGCTATGTAGCACAGGTACGAGTTACACCTGATCAAATGGCTGATTTGAGTGATTTTGTTAAAGAGCGTTTGATTCCTGAACGACATACCGATGCTTTTGCTGCTCTGTTCAAGCTTATCAACGGTGGAGCATTTCGCATCTACGCTTTTGAAAAAGAAGTTATTTTTTGAGAAACTAATCTTTTTGTATGTAAGATGCAGTAATTAGAATTCAGACACTCCTTAACAACTTGGCTAACAATGGGTTTTCCAAATCACTTTAAATTTGATCAAGTTTCATTAAAAGTGTCACTCTAACTGCAAGAGCGATCTGGATATCTCGTCCGAGTGAAAAGATAACAGTAAGCCCAAACATATTTGTGAGAACTTCCAGCGCATTGAAGAGCTACTATTGTTTCTTTCATGCGAATAATGGATCATTGCAATATAATCAGCTAATAAAATAAATGATTCGGGGATATAGAGCTATTTCGGAAAATCGATTACATTTGTCATGGAATGTTCATAGAAATGATCCTCTTCTTTGCGCATTTACAATAATTGTTATTTATNTCGGAAAATCGATTACATTTGTCATGGAATGTTCATAGAAATGATCCTCTTCTTTGCGCATTTACAATAATTGTTATTTATTCGGAGAAACAGGATTTGAGTAGTTTTCAGCATAATCCATTACTACATCGTCGCTTTGATTTAAGTGAATTAGATGAAGGTGGTTTGGATGAAACGGAAACACAAGAGCATAGTTTTCTGAAAGCACTCGGTGACGATATTGTGCTTACCCAGGCAGATATTATTTGCAAACGGTTTGTTCATTATTCGCAAAGAGTTTTGGAACACAAATAAGGTTTCATCGAAAAAATCTGTAATCGGAAAATTGATATACTTCCATATTGTCCAAAAAGCGATAAGCGCATCATTTGATAATTTATCAGTTGAATCTTAATAGCTTAATTTTTCAGTTATCTTGCTGCGAAGGAAAGAGCCAATCTTCCGCTTGATTTAAACATAAACTTAGTTCAAACGACAGTGTCGGAAATTTATAACGAGTAGGTTTTTTCTCCTTTAGTTTATTCTTTGTATCGTCATTCGAAAAGTAGGTAATCCCTAATTAATTTTCCTGAAATTGAAAAATTTTACTTTTCTGGTAATAACTTCTCTAATGTTGGTTATTCCTAATTGTTGATGAAAATTTCTAGAAGCGCAGAAAGAAAATAGATATTTGTTCTTTCCTAGCATCCTGAAGCATACGTTCATTTCCTGATATTTGATATAAAGTTTAAAATCCAAGTTATGAAAAAGCCTGTTTTCGGGTATTTAAGAATGACTAAATTTCAAATCGAGCAAAAGTACCGACCTCTTAATGAGGGTTTACGTTGTTAGGCTGTTGCTGACATCTGAACATAGTTTACTATGTTAATGGTTAATATGGTTAATACGACTTATAATAAGTAAGCATTTCGTTTATTTTAGTTTATTTTACAGCATTTTAAAAAGTACGGGAGCAGAAATGGAAGCAAATTCATCACCAAAAAAAGCGTCTCGGCAAAATTCGGTAAGATAATTTACCAAATTCAATGGATTAAATTTATGTATTTTTTTCAATTTATTTGTTGTCAGGGCCGCTTTCGTTCAGCACTTAAAGAGAGAGCCTATAAATCACATATCATTCACGCTCGGCATCGACGATATCTTGTGGATCCATCCGTTTCTTCAACAAACAGTGAGATGAATCAAGAGCAGAATATGATATCTGCAGCAAAGGTTCTGTATTTTTTATTTATATATTGGAAAAAAATACAGCAGGGCATTTTTTGAGCTTCGAAATTTACAATCATTTTGTTTTCCCAGATTAGATCCGTTGATTAGTATCGAAGCTCATGGAAGCATTAATGGAAAAACTTTAGGTAAGTCAGGAAGACATTGGTTTGGCGAAGTTAAGTAATCCAAAGGCTATCAGCTTATCTGATACTGACAGGAAGCTAAATGTTTAAAAAAGTAACGTCGTGATGAGAACAACTGTTTTAGATGCTGAAAACTTTGAAACGTTATTCAGCAAGTGAAACCGAAAAAGACATGGGGGGTGACGATGTGGATAATACTTCATTTTCTGAGAAAAAACAGCTAAATGAAAGCGGGTCGTCGATTGAAGCAGTAAGTTATGAATATGTCACGATCTGGACATCTATAATTAATGTCGAAATGATAGTTCGAAGTAAACCTTAAATATAAATGGCTCGTAGCAATGGTACTTGTAATTATTAACTATGATTTAGTTAATTTTTTTTATCGTACACTTCTATGATAGTTTTGTTGAATTTTACTACAACCATTCAGCGATAGAATGATAATAATAAGGTGAAGTAAAAGAATGAGTAGGGAGATAGGATTTTGATCTTAGGAAGAGGTAGGTTGAGAGAGACAGGACTATATGAACAACAAGTGGATGTCACAATAATGTCTGGGAGAACAGGAACAAGGTAATGTATGAAAATAAGTAAGATAAAAAAAAGAGTAATCTGTTTGAAAAATGATTTGTAGACGTTACCGCATGCTAAATGAGCAATTTAAACTTGTGAAACAAAATAATAAAACAATGGATTAGAAAGAGATGGATAAAAAGGTCATTTGTAAAATTGCATCACTATGAAATATAAATTTGTGAAGTGTTGTAGACTGAATCAAATAAAAAATTGAGCGAATCACCGAAGGTAACGAAGAAAGTAACGAAGAAAGGAGCGGGTGGAAGAAAGAGAGGAAGGTATTTATTTTTCGTTTTTTTGGACAGGTGCTAACATTTCGGTTTTCGCTAACATATGGTATACAGTTTAAGCTGAAACTTATAATATGGTGCGTGATTAGTCCACAAAATATTTAACAGGCGTTGTTGAATAGGATATTTAAAAGAAAAGTAGCGGTAATTTTACTGAATTTGAATTTCCTGATCTTTATTTAATTTTTATTTGTTTTTGATCTATATAATCTTGCAAATATTTCAATTGTTCGTGATAAGTCAGTGGAATTGAACATCTTGCTAATTTAAATTAATTACCGACTGATCCTGATCGCTGTAATTTTCCTTTTAGGAGTAAATTGAGTATTTCGGAAATGTCGCTTGCTGAGTTAACTCACGATCTTGGAGAAAGCGTTTCAGCTTTGAGTCAAGAAGAAAGAGGTTGGCCTGAATGTTAAATTAAAATGATTGATAGGAATTTCTTATTTTGAAGTGTATCGGATCAATGTTTTTTTACAGAAATTGAGAACTCCAGAAAAGAACGGATAGCTGATCGTCTACTGGAAAAAATCCAGAAAGCTCAGGCGAAAAATGAGTGATGATTGTGGGAAGGAGAATTCCATTTTGTTCATGTGGGTTTTGCTGTTGTGCTACGAATCGTATGATCTCGATCGGTGTTCCAATGCGATCTATCTCTTCCAGCTGGCAATTTTTCACCATTTACTTTGTTCGAAAATGCAAGGTCATTAGGATTGAAAACGCTGCTTCCATCTACACAAATAGCCGATAAATTTTGACCACTTTGTGAGATTATTCTGGAAGCTATCTTGCTTGAAATTTGTAGGACAAAAGATCCGCTGAAAGGATGGTCGGCACTTTGGAGCGACTGTTTTTTGTTGTATAAAAATATATAATGATTGTGTAATATGAATGCGGATTATTATAATTGTGACTATTGTTCGGAATCCTTAAATAAATTTTGTAACATACTTAAAAAAAATACAGTCACATGGAAGTTTTTAAATTCACAAATTTCTTGTTATTAAAGTTATTCATTGATGACAAATAAAGGTTACTGTACATCTGATTAATCATTACTTAACATTCATTCTATTCAATAACTAATACCGTAGCATTTCATCATGCTATCAGCTTTAATAAATTAACGATAGGTTCACAAAAATATTCGACAATGAAGTTATAATTTTTGAACCTTTTGCACACTTACGTAAATCCATAAAGTTAAATAAATTTGTAGAGCAAGAACTGAAAAATAAGCGCAATCCTGCTTGCTTCTACTGTATTATAGATTATATAACGAATATGTTAGAGGCATAATGCATTTGGTATCATCATAATCGGTCTTTGTTTTCGGATTACCATTTGAATAATTAAGTCGAAGTTCAAACCAATTTAAAAGGATCGATTTCGATTAGCAATTTAAAAAGGAATAAAAAAAAAAAAAACAAAAGCAGGGGAAAAAATTGTACATAGAGAATGGGGATGGAATCGTATCTTTTCACTCTCATTTAAAATTCTTTTTCATACTTTAAATTGGCATAAATAGCAATGGCGATTCATATAATTTGGATCATAATTACGACTGAATTATGCTCAAATCTTTGCGCGCTTTTTTTTCGATGTTTCCTTTTAATTATTTGCAAAAGTTTTGAACAAAAGATTAAATTTTGAACGAGATCGCATCAATAGGTATCTGTTTAAGCAACAATATCATTGATACTCGTAATAATCAATATTAATTGATAAATGTTTTAAAGAATTATCACTTTTTAATACTGTTGTTACTTTTCTTACTGAACTACTTTTGTTGTTATTTTCCCATTATTGTACCCGCTTGTTCAGTTGTCGTTGTTAATATGATATCATTATTGTTATCATCAATATTGTTCACCATACTGTACAACGCTTCAATGGATTCAGTTGGCTACCCTCTGGACAGCTGTATGCTTTACCAAATTCCGGCAAATTTGATAGCACACCAATAACCCGGAATATCTCAGGACTATGTTCATCAATAAGTACTTGTTGCAATGCTGCTGCTTCCTTTTTATGTCCACACCAAAACTGAAAAAAAGGAAAATGAAATGAAATTAATGATTCTATAAAAATTAACAAGCGGAATTGTTACACGCAGATTTCCTGTCTAATAAATGTCATTTGAGATAAATAGAATTGCAATAACAAATGTTAGAAACGTACGTGGGCGTATGATAGGAAGAAGACCTGATCATTGGAGAAATTTTGAAAACCTGGTAGATGTGGTTCCTCATGTCCCAACTGATTCACATATTTCCTGTAAGCCTGAAATATTGTGCTATTCGCATCAAAAAAAAAATGTACCAGTTCATACATATGAAATAACATACGTGGATACTTCATGTAATCATAATTGCATCTTTCTTTTTAGTATCGCTAAGTTGAACAGAGTTGAGGATACTTATCGCATAATTATAAAAAAATCAATTTTTATCAATGTAATTGGTAGTATAATTGTCACTGATATAGAATTTTTTTGTTCCACAACTGTATATGTTTGAGACTTACCCTATAAGCTTCTTTTACGCCGCCATTATCAGCTATATTTTCACCTTGTGTTAGTTTACCATTAACCTAAAAGTGAAGAAATTCTAAATTCATTAATAGAAAATTTCACTTACAGATTACATTTTACTTGGTTGTATTTGATTATATCAATTATTTTTAAACTAAAAATTTAATCAGATGTATTTATTATGATTGGAAAACACTTAATTACTTCATGAAATATTTAGAAATTAATATTTAATCATTTTAGTATTATTCAACTAACAGTTAATTAGATAATTTTACTATAATTGCATAACAATTAAAATAATTAAGATAACACTTCAATTATATGCCTTTTATTATAATTAATGAACGCTTAATTAAAATAATTGAATAACGTTTTTCGTCCTTTGAATAGCACGTATGATTAATGAAATATTATAAATCATTAATACCTCAAATGTTTTGAACTGTAATCGATATTCAGTTTAGATATGAGATTTTGCATAAATCAGTAGGGCTGATAAAAAACTATCATCAGAAAAAATGAACGAAACTAATAGAATCAGCCGTTTCAATAAACGTGCGCGTACGTCAAGTACGTGAAGCACATATATACTTTTTTATTGACAGACTATCCCTTATTTCACCTTATAATCCGTATTTGGTACCACGTATGAGCTGTACTGATTGATAATACATTCCTTCCGTTTAGTAAATCCGTCATACGATTCAGCATTCCACCAATTTAATAAATTACCATTTTTATCATATTGACTTCCTGAATATGATAAAAAAAGAGATTTGCAAAAAATACAAATAAAAATCGATTTGATTGAAAATTATGGAAGCAAGAAAGGTTAAAGTTATTGTGAGATCGATTATAAACACCTTGGTCGTCGAACCCATGCGTAATTTCATGGCCTATTACTGCACCTATTGCACCATAGTTCACCATTCTGAAAAAAATTTCATTAATCGATCATCATCGCAAAGTATCCAGAAAATATCCCATAAACTCAATACCCAAAACAGCTCAAACTATTATTTAACAAAATTCAAAAAATTGAAACGAAGATGATAGGAAAAGAAAATTCTGTAATTTGAAAATAATTAAAAAAAAGTAAAAAGCAAACTTTGGATATGCACCACTGAAAAACGGCTGCTTGAGAATTCCCGCAGGAAATGCTAAATATATAATGTTACTCTTCTTTTTGAAGAATTTTTCTCAAGAACGTTGTTACTTAATAATTGTTTTTAAAAAGAATTGTTCACTGCTGAATGTACTTTATAGATAATTGTTTTCAAAAGAAGAAATATGCCTTATGAATAACAGAAGCATTCAACAATTTAAATCAACGAAAAATGTTTTGAAAGAGAAAGTTTTCGAAACTTGAAATCACAACGATATCATTTAGTCATCTATTTTATTTTATCGAAAATCACAAAACTTGATTAATTAAGCATTGACTTACTCAAGGCATTTTTCTCTGGCGAGTAGAATGCATTGACAACAGCTGGACTTACTTCAAACTCTTTCTTGTCAAATGGTTTCTTCATTCGCAGAAATTCCTTTTCTTGTGACCACATAAAAACCTTTTTTAGCAAATCGAAATATGAATCATCACTTGTGAAATTTAACTGTAAACATGTTGTATCTGCCATGTGATACCATTAATCAAGGATTTTTCAAAATTTATTTCCTTACTTCCAACTTTTCAAACTTTCAACTACCAAATTATTGACAAATTAATTCATTGTTAGCTAGAGTAAATTCATTAGCTCAGAAAAATATTGTAAAAACTTTTTCTTTCTTTTCCCTCTTCTTTTTGCTTTTTATTTCTTCCAAATCGTTTCTGTTCATTTTTTGCATTGTTTGATTATTCATATCAAAATTTCCAACAATTTTATTAATTTTTATCATTTTGCATCAAAATTATTCGTATCAAAAATTAACAGCATAAAAGACTTCCTTCTTAAAAAAAAAAAAATCAAATCATACCCTCTCATAATGCTCATCGAGTGCTGTATTATTATTGATGAAATCAGGATATCCAATGTTATGAATCATTTTTACTGCCTAAATGTGACCTTTAACTTGGAAAATTTTTTTACAATAATCAAATTAATTCTTCCATTACCAATACTTTTGCATTACAAATTTCGTAGCGTACAAAATTAACCTTTAAAAATATATTTTCTTTTTTTAATATCACAATAAGATTATTTCTGATTTAATAGAGCGTTATGTATTACTTAATATAATCCATTTCTTTTTGTCAAATCATTTCTTATTTCATTGTGATAAGAGAAATTTGTTTTCCTTCTTTATCAGTGCATGATATTTTTATTTTTCAATTTTCCATTATTGATTCACAAGTAGTGCATTTACTTATTGCATATTCGACGACTTTTTTTTTTTATACTGTTTATACTGCTCAAATGTTATGCTTTTTTATATTGCTCAATTTACGCTGCTCAAATGTTATGCTCAAAAGAATATCAATAAGAAATGGAACCTTTTCAACTGCAAATTTTTTCGTTTCCTCATCCATCCAATTACTTTTATCAACAAGCTCTTTGAATGCTTCTTGAAGATTTGCAATCATTTTCTGCAAAATTTCCCATCAAATCTTTTCAAATTAAATTTGCAGAACAAAAAAAAAATCAGTTAATTTCACAAAACTTTAAAAGAAATCACTCTACCAAAGCTTCTTGTTTATCGGTGGAATCGAAATGTTCTCGAACATAAAGCGCCCCACCAGCTAACGGTAATAAGTTGATCGCTGCTTGGACACATTCTTTCCAGCGTGGTGATTTAGTTTGTTGACCAGTCATTACCCGTAGAAAAACCTGTATGCATTTTAAATCTTTCAAATGAAAAATTCTGGTTTGATAAGAAATCCTTATTAATGTGTTTTGATAAAAAAAAGCAATATACTAAAATCTGTAGTGTGTACTTTATTAAGTAAATAAAAATTCAATTTTTATTTGAAAAAATTTCATCAATAATCTTTTCGCATGCTTTAAAATATTTCGTTACCAATTTTAACTATATATATGCATATACAAGCGATAAGTATGCATTTACTTTTTCAGGTTATTTAATTGACATATTATGCTAATGAAATTATTTGATTGAGTGAGTGATCATAATATTATAATTTGTTTAACATTGTTGCATTGATATATAATTTTTGCTATCACGTAATGTATCCGGAATAAGTGATCTGGAATGATTAATAATGGAGAGAAAATTACGTGTTTGATATCTTCATATCGTCTATCCAATATTTTAACCCATGAATGTACAATTCGCCAGAAAATATAATTGGCCAATAAATGATTGCTGTTGTTGCTGATAAGCATTGCGATATTGTGCATATATTCAACTTCACTCACAATTATTTGTGTATTATTTGTAATCAAGCTATGAATTTGTGTTGGTGTTATTTGATGAAAGAAGTTCAGCCATTTTACCTGAAATTTATAATAAAATTCAAATTGCAACAATTACCAACTATTGATTTAATTCATATTTCGCAATTTTAAAGGAAATAAATTATAACAATTATTCCAAGTATTTTCAAGCTAAAATCTCTTATTCATCCGAAGACATTGAATGATTCATATATCATAGAGAAATGCTTAGCTAAAAAGGTAATTGAAAGTAACAAAAAATTTTTAGTACGAATTGTATCTTTCATACCTTCATTATAATCAAAGTGGAAGCATTTAAAATGAAAATTTGGACTTATTTTAATTAAATAATACTTTTGGACCATCTATGCCAGCATATATTTCGTTTCTTTTTTCCAGTGAATTTGTAAATATTAAAATTTGTCATGTTTTGTGATTTTCTGAATTGTTTCGTCTGTAAATTATTCGTAAAACAAATTGAAAATTCTTGACATTTTGCAGAAACAGAGGAAAAAGACGAAACCTTTGGAAACAATATGTATAAATCTGAAATTGTTTTATTGTTATACAAACGTGTACTGTTACGTCGTTCATCTTCTGGTACTATAATCTAAAAAAAATGAAACATTTAGTCAACTAAAATTTGTTCACAATTTGTTCGGATCAAGTTTTCCATATCAATCATCTTAGCCAGCATTTTAACAACTTCAAAGCATTAAACTAATAACTTGTCTGCTTTCATAAAGGTCATTTTCTTTTTTCTTCACTAATATTTTGCAAATTCACTTTGCGTAAAAAATCATTGATAAGTGATAAGCTATCTTTAGAATACCATTTGTCACTGATAAATATCAAATTATTTAGATGATGTTATGCCGTAATAATGAAAATGCCAAACAGAAACTATTGATAATTGCTTCATTTGATTAATCGTAACATTCTTATAAGTAATTATAAATTATGATTTCACAATTTCGAATCATAATATCTTGCGATTTGCGACATTTTCAATTTCAATTAAAAAAGATGAACTTTTTTATTTGGTAAATGTTAATATTATTTCACTGAAAAAAGAAAATAATAGCAATATATTTAAGTTAACACATTTTACCTTAGCATATTCCGTCTCAAAATCGATTATGTTTCTGAGATCAGTGATCAGCTGTGATAAATCATAAGTAATATTAGCGTCATCCAAGAGTAACTTGATTATATCAAGTTGATATTGCTTATATGCATTTAATTGTTTATCAAACATTGATGCATTGAGGTAATAATCACGCGAGCCACGACCCAAGCCAAGTGCTCCTTGATCTATCTGAAAAAATATTTCCTTTTAAACTTATTTAAAGTTTTAAACTGAAGAAATAAAAGGAAGTTTGTGAATATTTAAGATATTTAGATATAATTCTATTGTATTAGGCTATGAGTTTCAATTTCTAATTTGTAACAAAAATTTAGAAAATTTTTAGTTTCCAATGCAAATCTTTTCATAAACAAGTTTTATGGTTTCTTTGTACGAGTGCATAATGTTTTATTCTAACTGCATAAATTTTTTAAATTTATAAACTACAATTCTGGATCTTAACTGCAACTTAATCAACTACAATCTTGATTTCACTTAACTGCAACTTAATCAACTACAATCTCGATTTCACTAAAAATTGGTCAGCTTATTAAAATTTCATCATCTCTAACACTTAGCAGAGATATGATTAAGAGATTAATCATATTTCTTAACTTAATTGATTAACTCATAAATTTTGTCCGTATTGCTCGCCAATTCCAAAAGTTTTCAGTTATTTTCGTTTGAGTAAAAGGTTTGAGTAACTAACAGAAATGACTATTGGTTATTTGTTCCTTACATTATTTTGGTTACTGCACTAAATATGATACTACATTAGCCAATGAGCAATGAAATTAATAAATTAGCTGTCTAAACATTAATTTGATTAATCGAAATATGAAGAAATAGCGAGAAAAAAAAAACAAACATATAAAATATTCCTTGTTGTATTTTTAGCATCCGCGTAAATAAAAATTTGGAAAAAAATTTCATTTCCAAAATATCGACGAGTTGAAGCCAAAATATTAGTAAAGTCAAACGATTTTTCATCCCAGTCACTATTATTTTCCAATAATGGCCATTTAGCTAATTGACGAAGTGATGATAGCAATTGTCTGAATATAATATGGATTATTTAAGTGCTACATTTCATTAACTCTTTTCACAACAGTGCCTTTTATTAATGTCTCAGACAAGAAATGAAAGTAAAATTTGTATGTTACAGTGTCAGATCGACCGATATTGCCATGCTATAGTATTGTATCAGTTAAAAAGTTGATATTTAGAAAGAAATTGCGCATAATCTCATTATCGCCAACATGAAATATAAAACAGGGAAAGCGATGTCAACGAAAAAAAAAATATATTAGAACTAAAGAAGGTTTGTAAAAGGTTGTTACTGACTCAAAAAAGACCAAAACGAACTATGATTCTGCGAAAAAAGTTTTGAAATTTATGAAACAAAACCATTGCTCAAATGCGCTTCATCAAACTTAATCATAAATTATTCTAGAAAGTCTGAAACTAGTGAAATAAACGTACAATGATTTGACTGATTCAATTCTGCTAGTATTCATACAAGTTTGATAAGCAATATGTGTCATTTCAATTGATCTCGATTTCGGTGATGCACTTGATTCCAGCAATACTTGAAAAAAAATTTCCAAGACTTCATCAAATAACTAATAAAAACTTATTATTTCTACAGTTAAGATAAATTGCTATCAATGAATATTTTGCATTTTTCATTTATTTAGATTTATTATGGGAAATTAATGACTTTTGATCTTTTTTAATGATTCAATATTGCAAACAAAAAATAAAATTTTTGTTGTATGAACAAAAAAATCAATATTACTTCTCAGTTGTTGTCGAACATTTTCTCTTACGGATGCAAAAGTACCATAAGCAAACATATCATCTGGTATCATATGATCACGATTCCACTGGCCACATGCGTATTCGAAAAAATTATCACAAGGATCAGCCGATAAATTCATTGCCATAAGCTCAAATAGATTCTTTTATCATCATTATGGTGAAAATTAGAGTTTTATCTTTTGATTAACATAAAAATCTTATTCTAATGCAAAATTTTAAAGTTATAACAGAAGAAATTTTTTTTTTTAAACAAACATATTTTTTAGTTAATTTTACCAATTAAAGATTAATTTTAGTTAAAGTGAAAATGAAATCTTACAAGATTATTTGCTGCCTGAATGCAGCCCTTAGTCAAGCATACCCGCTTATTAACATCCTCATAATCTAACGAATCCTTATCAGCTTTACTGGAACTATTTCTCTTCACATCTGCAAGAAAATAAAAAAATAGTAAATCATTTGCATTAAAAAAAAAAAAAAAAAAAATTATAATAAAATTAAAAAATAATTAAAAATATTAAAATTTTATTTTATTTAAAAATTTATTAAATATAATAAATATCATTCTTCAAGAGTTATAATAAATTTTTTCCGCGAATAATTCGATAAATAACTTTTGTGATTAGTGCTTAATTTTTCCCTCGCAAACTCTTAATTTTAAATAAATAAAAATTCGTTTGGAATTTTGCAAACAATTTTTTAAATGGTTGAAATAAAACTTGCTGAGTGAAATGATTAAATACACTATGAATAAACTTACTAGCAGTGTAATTATTTAAAAATAATGCTGATAGTACAGTAATAGTTAGAACCATAAAAAATATGAGAAAAATAAAAATTTGTTCGAGCGATGTCCTCCGTTTCCACCACTGAAAAATGATGAAAAATTAATGACAATATATGCTTTATTTTTGAATATTTCAAAACAAGTTTTTTGATAATTAAATTTCAGCAATGAAAAATGTTTAAAATGCTGTTGTTTAGTTAAAAGCCAAAAGTTGAAAAAAGGAAAGAAGATTTGCTATCCATTCGAAAAAACAATTTAGAGTAATTAAAGCGATGAAGTAGGCTGTAGAAAACCGGAGACATTTTATGAAAACCGGAAACAATAAAACATGGTTGTAGATTTTCGTTTTTTTCATGCTGAATATTTACAACCGGAAATCTTTACATTTTATTATTTGTTTATTTAAATTTGAGCAATTCTTACTGCATTCTTCTGTGCCAATCTTCTCAGCACATGTTTATCGGAATTCTCTTATATTAAATCGAATTTTATTTTCTTTTTATTTAAATTACTTTTACCATCTCAATATGTTAAGCTTTTGCTGATGTTGAAAAGAAGGAAAGAATCTTATGGCTAACTTATTTCTAATTGATTCATTAAATTTCACCAGTTATATTAATTCATTATTAAATGATACAGTATGCAACATAGCACGTGGAAACATATTTCGCTATAGCAACATAGCACCAACATGCCACAAATTAAAACCAAATTAAAATTTAAGAAGAGAAATTTGAAATTCGACAAGAACGAGTTTCTACTATATCCATTCATTAAACTTAATTCCCACATTATATTTGCAAATTTTTATTCTATGATAAATTTTTTAATGACTGCTTCTATTCTAAACTTTATATTGTCATTTAAGTGTTTCAGTTAAAATAAGTCTTTTTCAAACCTTGATTAAGATAATTATTTAAAAGTAATAAATTTTGCCATAATTGTATTTCACATTATAAAATGCTCCTATATTAAAATAATAGGACTACATTTATGAAGTAACCTTTGCTAAAGTGAAAAACGACTATCTTAATCAGTCATATTATTATTCAATTGAACTTTAAGAAAGCAATAAACATTAAAAAGACGATCCTTCATCTTTGAACTTTATCGATTAAGGCAGGGTTTGGCCAAAGTTTAACGTGGAAACATATTTCACTACAGATTCATCACCTCATTTCTACCTTTCTTGGAACTTACACTTTCGCCTTACAATTACTGCAAAGTTTTGTTTCCATATAAAATGATTTTAACTTATTTTAATATTTTGCCATTAAGACTGCTAAAGAAATGATAAGGCGATAGAAGAAAGGAGAAAGAAATCTCAAGAAAAGTTGCAAATATAAATAATATGAAGCAGAAATTAGAAACTTCTTTCCACATTTAGTACACACACTTATCAAAGATGTCTTCTAGCCATTTGTACTTTTTCCACAAAAACAATAATTTATATTAAAGTTAGACAAGACAGTTTAATAGTTTTATTTCGCAAAATTTATTTTAATCATTTTAATCTTTCCAAAATATCTCATTTTAGAGGAATGTCAAGAAGTATTAAGTAGAAATATTCTGAACTTGAGAATGGAACACTTAGTGCAATAGGGAAATTGCTCATTTTCTATAGAATTAAAGTTTGTTTCAAATAGTAGAAATAAAAATTCGATAATTAATTACCTTTAAAAATGGTTTGCCGCTGGCCGTTTTGTAGGTCATTCGTGGCGTAAAATGTGTATCGTTAGTTTCAATATGTTGCATTGGTAAAGCCATTGGTAGTTCAGAAAATTCGCTAAAAATAAATTATTTGCTAATAAAAAAAAGACTCCAAAATTAATAAAGTTTAATTAATAAAGATTTTACCAAATTAAGATGTAAAATAATTTTTGAGTAAACGAAACAAAAGCAAATATTTGATTACTTAAAAACTTGAAATTAAACTGCTATAACTCACTGATACTAAAATATGCCAACAGAAGAAGAAAAATTTTTCGGGCAAATCATTAAATGATAAAGAAGAAGCATATGCTGACTTTTTTTTTTTAATTTTAAATAGAATTATTGATTAAATATGTACATGAAACAAACTATCGGAATACAGGTACATTTATTTATTTTAAAATTTATTACTGTTCTCAAAATTTTATTGTAAAAGAAAAATCTAGGAAACATTTCAATCTGATGATTTGTAATAGCGAATTTATTTGACCGATGTCATTGATATTAGCAAATCCCAGATGGACGAAACAAAACCTTCATGATTTTGCAAATGGAATTTTAAAATATGACAGTAATTTCAACAAATGTATAGCTAATTAAGTCGAGAATTCAAATATTTCATTTCGCGGCTAAGCTTCGCGAATTTCGCGAGATTTTATCCACGATTGAAACAGGTTTGCTTGTGATTGAGAAAACCAACAGGGGATAGACAATGCTTGCCTATAATGCAGCGAAAGGTCTATTTGGACAGATGTAGGCGATGCACGGTTTTTTCCGCGATATTTGCTCTCCTCGGCATTGATTTTACGAGTAATCTCGAAGGAAATAGCAGCAGTGTAAATTGCATATGTCTCCCAATTAAATTTTAGACATTAAATTTGTGGTAGTCAATGTGACTGAGGTCAAAAGAATGCTTTGAGCAGCCTTTATATCACTTTTTGAGTGCACCTCTCATGAAAAAACCAGTGGCAAGATCGCTATATAGAACAATTTTAATTAGAAGCATTATATATTGACAAGGTGCAGAATTGATGAAATTAAACAGGTTTTTAAAAAGTACACCACTCTGTTTCAGTTAAATGTTAGAATAGACCACTTGTGATAGTCAATATGACTGGAAAAAGTACACCTTTAAAACTACACCAGCTTAATGAAATGTGTAAATGGAAGTGAAGAAAATGAATTATTTTATAATAGCAATGGTTAAAATAAAAAAATTTTGAAATTTCCATTTTAAAAAGCCAATGATGATTAATATGTTGCATTGAAATGAAACACAATGAAATGTATTTGAGAAATTGCATTTAGATCTTATAAGTGATTCCTCAAAAAGACAACTGAAATCAACAAATTTATTGAAATTTAGACACATTCTAGGAGTAATGGTTATCAATTCTAAGATTAGTGGTTAGCAAATAATAAGTATACGAGTACCATTGATAATTTTGTTTCCCAGTTACCAAAGTACTGTTTGATTAGCTGACTACACACAGTACTCCAGTAGCAACATTTGGTTAGCTAACAACGGATATTGTTTGGGTGGTTAATAATATAAAACTTCGGAATAGGCAACGTTTGAATGAAAAGACTAGTCTATACTGGAAACTGGCCATAAGGCGTCACCCATGGCAACAGTTCGAATTTAACAGCGATGGAATAGTTATTTCCGGTTCAAAAAAAGGAAAAAAAGTTCGAATCTAATAGCTTGTAATTTAGAATATTCTAAGAGCAATAGTTAGCAATTCTAAGAATGACGTTTTCAAATAATAGCAATGGGATGGTATTCTCATCTTCGAAAAGAAGGCATCAAAAATTATCAAAATAAATTGTATCTGCACGTCTGATTGATCTGTTTGAAAACAAGTTTCAGTTTTTAAAATTTACCAATATTCTGTAAGGTGCAATCAATGTAATCACAATTTGTCAAATTTTTAAATAAAATTCATTACTGAATATGAGCGAAATTTTCAAGGGAAGAAAAAAGAGTCGAGAAAATTCTCTCGCAATTTCGCTTCTTTGATTTTGTTCATTTTACAAAATGAATCTTTGTTTATTTGCATTTCAAAAGGGAGCATTTTATTTAATTGTGTAATTGGTAAAACGAATTACAAATAAACTTCACTTTCTCTGGAAAATAATATTTTTTAGTCAGCTGATCTGAATTTACCAAATAACAATTGCAAAGTTATCTTTACTTTTTCATAAGATGATGTAAGAAATTTTTAAAAGAAACAAAAAAATTGAAAATTGAATTGATTTTAAGCATGCGTAATGCAAATTTGTCATATTTTGAGGTGCGAAAAAGGGGAAAAACAATTTTTTTTGATAAATATCAAAGATGACAAATGTCAGAAGCATGTCACATATCATTTTCCTGTCACAATGTCACATAATATTTTCCTCCATTTCGTTTGTAAATACGTTCTTTTAAATCAGTGTGCAAATATAAATTCGTTTGCAAAAAAAATTCGAATCAAAAATTAAAGAGAAATGTTAGCCTAAAAAAATTGCGACAAATTCGTCAAGTTTTTAAATATTTAAAATTGATAAATGACAAGTTATTATTAAAATTATTTACATTTTGCCCACATCATTCCCTGATATAAAAATGTCAACTTTCAATTGCATGGAAGTTTAAGGATAACAATGAATAATTGCCCATCTTTTGATATTATAACTGATTCATTAATGCCTGCATAATTGCATTCCTTTGGAATCCAAAGTTATATCTGATTCCGATATTGCAATAATGAAAAAGCGAATGAGAGCAGTAATTTAGAAAGATCAACTGGACAGAAGCATTGGCTAATGTTAATGAGAATCCAATAAATAGATTTTATGACTGATACTGTCAAATAAGTTACGGTGAATGTAATTTCATTTCATGGCAATTTTTCAGATAGTGTCAAAACATCTTCATTGCTTCAATTTGTTGATTGACATAAAGGTCAAAAATAAACGATAAATGAAATAGTATATTAATTGAGATTAAATTACTTTTTTAATAATTAATGAAATACCTTGTTGGTGTAGTAACAGAGGAGGTGTTACTTTCTCCCATTGAGATCAGATGCATTTGGCTTTCATTTTCATCGTTTCGAGCCATGATATGTTGCCATCAAAATTTGTCACAATCAAAAATCTGCTCTCTTAAATCATTTTCTCGAATATCCCGGTGATTATTACCTTCATCCACTTCTAAATATGC
>JARVGP010000859.1:0-27793 GCA_029876185.1 Mansonella ozzardi | reverse complement strand
TTTTTTTTTTTTTTTTTTTTTTTTTTTTTTAAAAAAAAAAAAAAAAAAAAAACGACATTATGACAAATTTTAATTTAATAAAAATTAAGGTGAAGAAAATGATTTGGAATATTTCCTGATGGAGGCTAGCAAAATTTATGATATCACGAAATGCTTACCGGAAAATGATAGAGGACCGAAAAAAGTGCTCGAATTTGTGCTGTATCAACTGGTCGGATTCAAGAAATTTAATCAGGTCATTTCAAATTAATTTATCTGGGCAGTTCTTTTTTTTCTTTATTCTTCATATGTACAAACTTATGTATATTATTTCATCACTCGAATTTCAGGAAAAGGAAGACAGTGATGTCGAAAATTTGAAAGAGATCTCCGATAACTTGAATGAACCCACTGAAGGAGATGATGGCCAATACTTTTCGGATATCGATGAATATGATGACATAAATTAAGTCAATCTGCAAATTTGTTTTTTCTTTCGCTTATGCTCAACCACTACTTCGATTACCAATGCTCCGATTACAAATGCGTCGAAACAAAGAGATTAACAAATATTTATTCAACTGAAAAACAGAATAACCGGAAGATACTGGAAGAATATAAATCTCAACCGGAAGATACTCTAAGAATGCAAAGCGTTTGCTGCATATATTACCCCAGCTAATGTATGTACAATTTGTTCACAAATTTACACTGTACAGAATCTGCTCGAAAGCATACAGAATTAATGATGGTGAGAAAACCTTACAGTGGTACTAAATGATGCTCCATGTTTATTTCATTAGTGAAAGGCAGATAATATGGCTAAGAAAAGAAAGCACAAAGAAAAATCAAAAACAGTTGCGCTAACTGG
This sequence comes from Mansonella ozzardi, assembly GCA_029876185.1. NCBI lineage: Eukaryota > Metazoa > Nematoda > Chromadorea > Rhabditida > Onchocercidae > Mansonella > Mansonella ozzardi. The sequence continues at coordinate 26,943 of JARVGP010000859.1, read as the reverse complement.
GCAGAAAGCATAAAAGAAAGCACGAAAGATCTAGCGAAAATATAGACAATGGAGAAGTGCCAAAATAAATATTTTTGAATCATCTCTTTCAGCTGAATCTTAAACCTTCCATACTATTCCTCGAAACTTCGTCGCTTCTTGAAATCAAATCTATTACTAATCGGTTGATGAAGCTATGGAAATACATGCAGATAATGGATTTTGTACCGAATCCACTTCCTCATTTCTTTCGTGTGTTGCTGTAGTCGTTAGAGTGGCAAATGTTCCCAATGGCGTGAGAGCAGACCGTTCAGCAGGGCATTCAAAGTGTACACAGTGAAACACTTCATTCACTAAAAAAGCGGAAAATGATAAGAAAAGATACAAGCTTTTCAATCGCTAATTACTAAAACAAAATTTAACAAAAATCAGTTCTTTCTTTCATTCCACTCTCGTAATTAAGAAGCATAGGAAAATTATTCTCTTTAGAACAAATGGTGAATAACATGCCTTAATCATTAATGTAGCTGAAACCTGAATATAATATAAAAAAATAACTATTTTCAAATCTTCATAAGCAGAAATATTTTTTACCTGAATTGTGCGTCCCAACGAGACGAATAAAAACAACTGGAAGTCGATCAAATCTCAAGATCTGCCATGCTCTATGAATAAAAATATTTTCTTTTTTTTTAAACCAAGTAACTAAGTAATACACGGAACTCAAATATATTAAAAATATATGCAACATTACAGTATGAAGATGACAGAAAGATTAAATCGATTAAAATGCTAGAAAATGTTCGGTGAAACCATTCATTTTCAGGAAAAAAATTTTTTGATTGGAACAAGTTTTTAAAAGATTTACAATATGCAAACTGTTAAAAGTTGGAAATTATTACCTGCAGTGCTCCTGAGTTTTATCAGCTATGCGCGTCCAGGATATGTTATCACATGATACTTCGACGTAATAGGAGTAATGACGATCGTCGCAGTCCCAAAGAAGTAAGCTAAAACATACATAATTCACGGGTTGGGCATTGTGAAGTGGATAAATATCAAACAACAACAGTCTACAGCCATCGTCAAGTAATAATAAATGTCGTAAATTGTAGCATTAAACACACCGCATCGAATCGATAAGATAAGGTTGTGGTAATTGCACAACGATTGCACCGGATCCTAACTGATGACAAGTATAACCATTGTCCCAATCGTAATTACTTGTTTCCCCATTTATTAAAGCATTTCTGCTACGTGAAACTCCTTCAATGACAATGGCGTTGTTTGCTATCGTTGCCACATTGGTACTAGGAACTGCAAATAAACTTTTAATAACTACAATCGCGAAAAGAGTGAGTGAATATGAATAAAAAAAGTGAAAAATATTACTGACTTCAAGCACTTGAAATAATATTAAAAAAAATTTGTCAATCATAAAAATTTAAAACTATTATTTTCGTCTTACGTCCCTCTCTTGTTACTACTTTCCCTTTGTTACATGATATCGGAAGAAATGAGATGTTCCTCAAATCCGTTTTAACTTTTAATACACTTCTTTTATTTCAATATAAAATCCAGAGTTGATCAGATTTTGGCTCATAAATTTCTTAATTATTATTAATTACTCTCTGAAGAAAAATGAATCACCGAGTAAAGTAGTGATAGGATCAATATCGAAAGGTTCCGATGTATACATTGCTTCAATGCTTACCAAGTGAAACGAATTATTTACCGTATTGTACGTCCCAGCGATCCGTATAAAACTATAAACACAGAGAATTTCATAAATCATCTGATAAATTTTGTCATTTTAAAATAATTAAAAACGCGTATAAAAAGAATAAATAAGTAGCAGCTTAAATAAAGATTGCCAAATTGTCTGACGCAGGAAATCGCATCCTTTCCAAAGTAGTTTTTTTAGATTATGGCAACAATACCTTGCTAATCATGCATGCTAATAATATTTGCAAAAAAAGAGTTATCATCTTCTAGAAGATTCATTTATGGTTTTACCATTTCATAAATGTATCGTTTTACAATTGCTGAAACTAAGCAAATTTTATATAATTAAAAATAATGTACTTCACAACTCTTGGAACGAAGTAAAGCATTTGTCTTGACCGACAAAGATATTTTGAATGGTCTATGACACGTATCCAAACCTCCTGATCCATACTTATCTGAAAATAAGAAAACATCCACATAAAACTAACTCTAATCTCTGTTTCAAAATTTCGCGATTAACTGCGTTTTTGATGTTTATAATGAATAAAAAAAATCAAAATATAAGGTTGGAAGAAAAACAAGTTTCCAGCAAAATTTGCCTCAACATAATAATTATATGATCTCTGGTCGCGATCCCACAGAAGCAATCGGATATGATTAATGATGAATGGACGTCCAAGCTGGAAATAAATTACTTTCCTTTCCAGCGCAAAAAAAAATCAAGTACTGCTGAGAAGTTTTTCTGTTTATTCTGATAATTGTTAACGACCACAACAAATATACTCTTCTACGCTCCGGTCAAAAGAAAAGCAAAAAAAAGAGAATAGAAAATTCTGTTTTAACCTGAATAATAATACCGGGATTTTTATCAGCAATAGGATGGGTCGTGAATCCACGATCCATATCATAACGATTCGTTTCGCCAGAAAGGAGAGTAGTAGAACCTTCACCAGTTAATACAGTAGCATTGAAGGTGGAACTTATCACATTTACATTTGGTACTGCAAAATAAAATGTGTAAAATGAGAACTGACAATCACTTCTTCTAGTTAGAAAATAGAAAAAAAATTAGAATTTCTACAGAATTAAGTATGATGATTATCAAAAGATGATTAGCTACTATCATAGTAAATTATCATTCGTTGAACATAACGTAGAATGCAATTTTCTATTGATAATGTAAGTATGTCAAGGAAATAATACGCATAAAGAACTCTGATACTTACGCAAAAAACCTCTATAAGCAAGTTCGCCACTTTTTTTTTCAGCACGTTCCTTGATGGCGTCCAAAATCGCATCGCTGGCAACTAGACCAGAAGGTCGTATAACATTAAGTAAATCATCCAGTTTTATCAGTGAGAGCCGTAGTCGTGCAACAACCAGTTGAGCATCTTCCTGCTTAAAAATGTGCTACAATTATAAATTTTATTTCAGCCGATAGAAGCAAAGTGCAAACCTGATCAGGATGTTGCCTAATCCACTCACGTACAGCACGAAATATATCGATTTCAGGAGCGCATAATGAATCCCGTTGCACCATTTGTTCAACTGCACTTGCAGGGAGTTGCAAAAAACCCTTAAATTTGCATTGCTATTTGTCATCCAAAAAAATATTATGGAAAATCGGAACAATGAAACATATCAATCTATAACAGCATTCTTTACGTCAATAGTCCTTACCTGAGTTGAAATCACTTCAGGTGCGTGTTTGTCAGCAAAATTTAGGCATACATCACATAGGGAGCGCAATGAGAATAAATGTGCTACACTGTATATCGTACAAACATTTCTAACATTCAACATTGCCTGGAAAATTGATATGAAAGCGAATTTGGTAAAAAACTATAACGGATTTTAAATTTCCATTTTAAATATGCATTTTGTGATTTTGGAATATTTGAATTTTCTATGCCACTGTATAAATGTTGTATCATATTATTTTATAGTACTGCACTCATTTAAAAAGAAAAAAAAGTGATAAGGATATAAGAATGCGCTTTTTTAAACTTTTAAGAAAGAGATGCTTCGTATTTCAAAGAGAAGATGATTACATGAATCAAGAAATTACCTTCATATACTCTGAAATACTGATTTCTAAGTCAGTGAAACCATATTTGTGCGCCAAACCAAGAACATCAAGAACAAGTTCTTCCTTTATTGAACTTAACGATAACTTGCCAGTATAGATATATCTGGAATACAATTGTCAAAATCGGAATTTTCGATAATAGAACGAGATAAGCCGAAGAAATTTTGAAGACAAATAAGGTTTAAGGAACGGCGTCAAATAGGTAAGTAATTTGAAAAACTCTATTAGACAAAAAAGGGAAAGTCAAGAATATAAAATTCCAAAAGACATACTTCATGAGTATTTTGAAGCCATTAAAAGAAGTATCGACTAATTCGATTTCCGAATCTCTAGTTTCCCGCATTCCATTGTAAAGAAGGGCTCTAAAACCTCATTATTTCAAATCTTATTCGTTCCTAAAAGTTAGCATAATTTGTAAAAAATTTATAATGGATAAAAAATGAATAGGAAATCTCTATTTAAAAAAGAAAGACTCTGTTTCTAAAAGTTATGCTAACATATACCTGAAATACTGGCTTCGAGCAGCTAAGATAACTCTATGGCCTGGTATTAAGTGGCCTTCTACCTGAAATGAATTATTTTAAAACGACAATTTTTTTTTGCTCCAAAAATATTCAGGCATATTCCAACTTTAGGTTATACAATTTCTCGATAATCTATCACAACTTCAAATTCATTATGACTCGAAAGTTTCTGTGCACTTGATTGTATCAGTTTAATTACGTGTTTGCTTCACATATTGTCAACAACTTCAATAATTTTGTGTTACTATAGGACATCATATAGATTATTTTTGCAGTTGAAAACTTTGTCAGAGATCATTTGACACTGACATTAATAACTAATGTTGTGAAATGCATGCTGAATGCAACTGCTCAGCTTTATAAAGGAAAGATAAATAATACCTTCAAGGTGATATCACTACAATCATCAGTTATATATAAATTCCCTATGTGTTCAGCAAGGTAATTTATATGCTGCACTTCTCCTGTTGCACCTGCAATAAAATGTTTTATTTAATTAACACAATGACAAAATTAATTTCCAATTTAAGCTCTTTTATTTCAAGATCACTGCATTACAAATATCACTTCATCCAGACAATTTAATCAACTGTTTTCAATTTACCGCAACAATTCAAACTGATTGATGATGCGGAATTCTGAAAGAGAAAAAAGCCGTCGTTATGAAGTTGAGGATGATTGTCGCTCATTTCTTCTTTTCGTCAATTATTATTCATTCATCGCATAAAATGATCTGAAAATTGAAAATTAATCGTACAGTTAATGTTTACTGATTTGGAAATATCCGCACGCTAAGTAATCATACATTTCCTCAATTCGTAATCAAACATGTAAGTGATGCCTATTCACATGCTATCAAAAGCCCGAAACTAAAACGCAGTTATATGAAAAGCAAGATTTGACATCAGTAACGTAAAACCACACACAAGTACGCTTCAGACATTACCCTCAGCATTCCATCAGACAAAATCACATACGACTACACGTATATATGTAAAACACGCACGCAAAAATGAACCACGTCAAGTTGATTCCTTCAATTATCACTTTTGACGGTGTTGATATGCAAACAGATATTTCAGTCCAAGAACTTGCAAGAGTTCGCAAATTATCAGTTCTTATCATTCACATTCCATTATATTATGTGAAAATATAATAATGGGAATATTTTCTTTCTTAACAGATTGATTGCAATGACATTTGATTGTTCATGAAATAATATAATAAATGGCATTCCAATCAATTATCATGCGGAATGATAAGAACTGATAATTTTTGCAAAGAAACAATTCCATTTGCAATTAGCACAATTCCATTTGCAATTAGCGTATGATAAGATTGATAATGATATCATCAATATGATAGATAAATCGATGGAATTTCACATATTCACTGATACTTCGAAAGTTGCCTACTCAGCCGTAGTTTATATCCAATATGAAGATGGCGAAAGTAAATCTACGAAATCTCTTTTACTCTATGCTAAATGTAGAGTGGGTCCAATGAAAAGTATAATATAACAAAACTCGAGTTATAAGTCAAAGAAAATAATTAAAGGACGAAATTAAAGAATACGCTTATAAGTCGTTTCCAGACATTGATGCCAATTTATAAACCTTCTAAAAATGTAATTACCATTGGATGATTATGAAAAGATGGAGATTTTTTTTTGAAAAATCTTTATATATTCATGATTACTTTTCATACATTAATTATTACGATCATCTTCACTTTCAACTTTACAAATTATCAAAAGTTTTATGACTATGATTGCTGAGAATATCGAGCATAAGATTTCTCTTGATAAAGAACAAAAACTGCGATTTATTTGAAATAATAAATTTTAATAATAATCACTCCTTGAATCTATCCTCCACTGCTCTTGCAATACTTCTTTTTTGATTAAATATTTTCTGAAATTGCTTTTAGCTTGCATAAAAGTATCATAATGACTAAAAACTTAATGCAGTTAATAATGTCTCCCAACCTTTCTTAAAAACAATTCAACTCTTAGTCTAATTCCAAGAGGATTGCGAAGCCGATTAAAGCAAAAATTGAAGTAAAATGCCTGTATCCTCTTATTGTCCATGCTATTTTATGATTAGAAAAAATGCAGAGCATTTTGGACAAGAAAACAAATCTAACAAAGAAACTTTTTAAAATGTATTTGTCCTCTATCTTCAAGTCCAGAATTCGTTAAAAAATAATTAAAGCAAGTTAGATAAGACATGATGGACGCTAAGAGCGCGAAGAAGTTTTTAACAGTTCCTAGGAAATAAGTTTGTTTTTTAAGAATGATTATGACCTGATTGTTATAGGTTGGTGAAATGGGCAGCAAATTAATCGCAACTAAAGTAACATTCTGATTACTAGTGACCAAGTCTGCGGAAGTTTGCGGAAGGATTTGATATGTTCCGCTTTACTCGAAAATTTAAAAACTTCCTACTTATACAGTTTGATTACAAAATTGTTACCAGTTTTCGCCATCTTGGTATCTATCAAAACTACAAAAATGTTGGGACAAGAAAAATGCGTCCTTTATTATTCTTGTTGTTTTTTCTTTCAGGTTTTTTTTTTGTTGAAAGTAAATTACTTGGTGCTTCATAGATGATGATATCAATCACATACAGAATAAGATAGATCCAATATCAGATGTTGATTTGACTTTTTCAACTAAATTTAATGAGGCAGCATAAAAAACATATGGTGGATCGATGATCACACTGTTCCTTTCAACTCTAGCAAACTCTTTTACTATCGATGTAATTGGAATTTTTTATAGCATAACGTAATACATTTCACTTATCTCCCATTCTTTTCCAACACATACCAACTTGTCTATTCAGTCGGCAGTGTTGCACTGGATGATTTAGAAACCTAGCAAATGAGAAATGGAAAGGAAAAATACTAGTACTTTCTTCACAAGAGTTCCTTCTTGTTTATATTCATTAATTTTAAATTAGTAAAATGCTAGAATAGTTCCAGTTTTGCATTAAACTTTGCATTAAATGCATGAAGAGTAAACTGAGAAAAAAGCTAAGAAAAAATAAGAATAGAGAAATTATTAAAATGAAAAAGCTCAAATCCTAAAGTTCTTTTTTTTTTTTGGGATTGTTTGACTTGAAAAGTTTTTCATGCGCTCAAGAGAAAAGTCCTTTGGTCTTCTACAAATGGCTTAGGCCAGGCATATTTTCGACATTTCAAACTCAAATCTCTGCGCATAAAATTTCATTTTTTCAAAAAGTACAAAAAAGATAGATGCAAGTATTAACGTTACATTTCGCACTGCCTAAGAAAACTTTTGCTGTTTGATTAGGTATATTCTGTGACTAGCATACTTTACTTCATCTAGACTAGCAAGAGTTTATGTACACTGATATATCCAAGTTGAATAACAACATTGTCAACGCGAAACTTCGATATTTGACGCAAATTTCCAGATTAAGTTTTTTTATCACTAAAAGCAGGCCTTTCACTTTCAGTTCAGAAGCTATTCTTTCAGTGAAGCAACACAGATGAAAGAGATTTTTTGAAATATAAGTAAATCATTTATATGTAAGAGTATATATATTTTATTTTCTGCTGGTTTGTGATGACAAATATTTTAGTTACAATTGACTTTATCGTGCTTACTTTTTCGTACCAATACCAAAAAGGCAATTACAGTGTTTTTTACAACAGCGTATATTATTGCCTCTTTATTAAGAAAAAAACTGATATATAAAAAGTGGCATAGAAGTCACTTTGTCGATATACGAAAAAACTATACTTCAAAGGAATATACGAAGATCCAGAGATAAATATCCTGGTTGTTTTTGTGTAAACTGCGAAAAGAGCTATGAATAATTACTCTTAAAACTTGTGTACCAAGTCCAATTGGTTATAAAAGACCGGATAAAAGTGTTGCTGTGACAGGTGAAGTGTGAAAAGTGACGATTTTAAAGGCATGTGGATGTGTCGTTCAAACATAGAGAGTAATTGTCGACAATTCTCGAGAAATATATTTAATGGTTGAATAAATATTGCAAACAAACGAGAAATATCGGAAAACAAAAAGCAAAAATATAGCAAGATTTCTACGCAATATTAATTAGCATATTCTTTCATTTTTATTGCTCGTTATCCAATGCATCCGAATTTTCGTGGCATGAAACCCAGTCCGTCAATTTTTGTGGTTTTTTTGGTGTGTATGTGGTTTGAATTTTGGCTCATTTATTGCATTACTTTAATTACGAATTCGGAACTGATTTTTAGAATTTCACTTACAAAATTTGATCGAATTACCTAATTGATGGCAACACTGGTGTAACTAATTATTTTAACTGATTATTATCAATTAGGTATTTTTTAACTGATTATTGAACAATTCAAAATGCACTGATGGTTCATTATGATGTTGACTGATTATGACAATATTTATATTATTAACTAGATTGTTCTGAGTGTGAAAACACTAAATCTATTTTAAAAAAAAGCATAGTTTGAAAGAATAAAAAAAACATTAGGCCTAGATCAAAAAGAAAAATTTTGGACTAATTGTTCTCAATTGCGATGACTTGCTACATCTGAATTTGGTAGTCCAATAAATCAGGCTTTTGAGCCTGCTGAAAAATTGATTCTAAATCTTTTCTTGACAGCGATTATTTTGACTTTTTCATTTGTGGCAGTCAACCAAAAGATTCAAAATAATAAATTCTGTTAGAAGAAAAAAACACATTAGTTAGAAGTATTAGTTAAAAAGAAAACGGCTCGCATCTCTTTTCTGCCTACCATCCAGTCACTTACAGTTAGTATTTTAGGTCGCAAGTCACCGTTGGAAACCACTGGCTTAAATGTATAAATTTAAACTCACTGCATGCAATTTTTAATTGCAGAAAATTGATAATTAATATTTTTGTGCAAACAAAAAAACGCTGTTTACTTTTTTCTATTATATTCCGCGTGTTGCGCAAATGTCTCAAGTACCGGTGAATCGATCATGTTGAAATCTTTGAATTCAAAATTCCCTTTTTCTGCGTTTTCCTACAAATTTATGCATAGCAAAACTTTTGTTTATTTCAATCTCACTCTTGATCTCGTTGGATTCCAATAGAATTCATATATTCCGCATTCAAATTTTATTTTTATTTAATTCAAATACAAATTTTATTTATTTACTCATTTCTTACATTTCAAAAAATTACGCGCTACAAAATGACCATCAGACAATTCTTTGCATTATTCGCTGAAATATCTGACAACAAAATAGATAACCAACCAAAACAACCCGAGCAGTTAGGCCGTCAAATATTACTTGAACTTGCGCAACGACTTGCACATTGTTGATTTCGTCTTCTTCCAGAAAAATTCTCCAGCTTCTATATTTGGCACGCATTTTTTCACGCTCCTTTAGAATATCAATAATTTCCAGACTAATCCGAACGTAATTAATGAACCTGAAATAATTGATGTAAGCTTTGTACAGAAAAATTTTTCTATCTCTTCAGTGAATTTTATAGTAAATCTTTATATTTAAAATGATTTACACTCATTATGCATTACATTACTAAGCCCTTTATATATATATAAGTATTATTGTGTTGAATTTGAGCTAAATTAGGATAGATAAAATTACTTACTCATAAGTTGGATAAATATTTCTTGAATAATCAATCTTCACAATCACTCACCCAATTACTTCACTTTGCACAAATTTGTAAATATTTCGGCAAACAACAGTACACATGTCAGTAGTATTTATATCCAAGTGTATCGTAAGCGCTAGTCCGGCTTTCTTCTCATGATTTTTGAGTATTTCAACACAAACACATTGCAACAAATCATTAGGTACCTTCCGGAAGTCAATCTGATACATCGGATTCTCATCATCAATTTCCTAAAATTGATGTTTCTGGAGAGAATAAAAATTATCGCATTTATTCAAACTTTTAAAGTATGTCTTTCCAAAATTCTGAAATCTTTATGTGCAAATTGATAGTTGAAAGCATTGATAATTGAAAATGTGCATATTCAAGAAAACTACATTAGTTAATTTACTTACATCTTTATAGCTAACTGAAGAGAAAAACTCATTTCGCCCCATGCCAAGGTATATGGATTCTAAACGTGTAACATCACTGGCACCACGTTCACGTGAATAATTTACCAATTCGGTCCATTTTTGCAACGGCTCTGTTAACTTATCGGAAGTTATTCGATATTTTTTTTCTAAAATAAAATTAATCATACGATAATTTTGAAATATTGCAGAAACATAAGATTTTACCATTAGCAAGCAGATCATCTCGGATTTTCGATTTATGCACCGATTTTATCACTTTAAAAATTTTCCGATTAAGGAGCTCATCAACGGTTGGCCGTTTCTCATGATTTGGTTGCATTAAATGATGCCATAATTGTAGAATTTCAGAACTTAATGACTGAAATAAATAATGATAGTACTAAATTAGTAATATGAAATGCAAATATAGCGCAGTAATTTGATTTATGGAAAATGAATAAAAATACGATAAAAAAATGCACAATCACATTCTGTTTTCCTACTGTCCTGCAAATGAATGCAGCAATAAATATTACTACTGTTCATATTATAGTGTATTTTATTGACTGCAAGGAAACGCATTTATAGTATTGTAGAATGTAGATACTCACAAAATTTATTTCGCTTGGAAACCATTCGCTGGACGGTACTGGTAATTGAATTTTCATCTATAAGATTTAAAGAAAAATTTAAAGTTCAACTGAATTTTTTCGCAAAAGATTTATTAACATTAGATGATAAAGCTTAAATATGTTCATCTTACGTACAAGTTGTTCAGCATACTGTCTTATGTCTTCTGAATTCATCGTATTAGTCAAATGAAACGTTTCACCAGTAACCATTTCCGGTATTAATAATCCTATATGCCTGAAAATTGAAACGAAATTTTCAATAATGCAAATATTTATAGCATTTTATTAAACTACCAAAGTTCGGTATGTGGCCCGTAATTTTCAATATCATTGAGAGCTTCTTCTGGTGCCCATTGTGTTGGTCGCCCGAAGAAACGATTATTTCGTAAACTGAAAATATTTCAAAAATTTTAAACAATTTATTAAAAAAAGATCGCACTTTTTTTAAAATTTCAATTCGATCCACAACCATACGACCTAATTTTTCTGTCATTAAAGCAAGATTAGAACATATTTTGTAAGCAGAAAAAAAAGTGATAGAAATACAAGAAAGTTAAATTAGTTTTAATTTAGGATAAATTTAAATTCAACTTCCATATCTTATAATAAAAGAGAACCTAAGAGCTTTTTTAATATCTTCATTTTTTAATATTGTCCATTTGAAACCGGTTAATTTAATATTACAATTTTCCATTACCATAATAGATCGCGTAATTAAATTGTTGTGCAATGCATGTTTATGCAAATATGAAAGTGCCTGAAAGTGAAATAAATGAAAATATTTTTTGCTGAATGTGAAAATGATTAATAATTAAAAAATTTTAATAATGAAATATAGGGTGATTTCCATATTTACGTTATCTTCACGCGTAACATAAGTGAAACAAGCGTAATTAGCATCAATTTCATCCTTCACTGAATAAGAACAAAGCGCCCCGAAAGCTTACATTTTACATTACTTTCCATTTCAATGGTCATTTTAAATGCTATTCAGGCTTACTTTAAGAATTTTACGTAGAATATGCCCAATAACACTTTCATTTAATACTGAAGCCAACAACTTTCCATCCTTGTCCATCATATCTCTATAATATTGTAATTAAGCGGATTAATAAAAAATAAATTATGTAAGCATTAAAGCAGAGATACGTAAGGCTTTGAAGTGTGGAAAAGTGATCGTTTCAAGAAAACTGATATGAGACGTTCATACAATTGTATTTTCAATCAAGTAAATGAATGATTAAAAATTTCGAAAGGTAGTAATAAATTATATTTCTTTGGGAAAAAAATGGATAAGTATAAAAGAAGTAAGAATTTTGACTGAGGTGATTTTACGAGAATCTGAATGATGAATGACAGTTACTTTCGTTTAATATGAAGAATCTGTTCCAGATCATAGGCAATTGTTTCATATTCCACGAATAGGTAATGTCGGAAGATGAAAACAGAGGAATACAGTAAGAAGCGATGATGGTTTGCAAATTCGGCGCATTTGATTAATTCATTTAACTGAAAATTAAAAAAAAATGATATGAATTGAATTTAGCAAAAAAATTAATTTCAAATGAAATTTTTTTCTTTAAGAATTTATCCCAATGACTGAGTCATTCTATAATGACGCGTAAGCGAAATGAAATTATTACTTGGAATCTGGAGGAACAATCATTTCTTATCAACGAAAAAAAACTTCAGTTGAAACTTTTTTCAAAATTTTACAAAAAATAAATCGAACCGTTTCTCGAAGAGTGGTACCATTGACGAGCTCAATAACAACAAGCATAATTTCTTCATTATTTTTTCTATTTTTAACGCAATATCGTACTTTGTATTGTTTTTGTTCTCTAGCAATATGAAGTGTACGTAAAATGAAGCATAGCTTGAATTTACCTAGCAGATCGATTCTGTAGTAAAATTATTGAGGGAAAAAAGAGGAATTCGAATTTAGATTTTGAAATTAAAATGTCGGTTACGGTGTTTGTTAATTAAAATATAGTTACAGTGTTAATTAAAATTATTCAATTTTATACAGTTCTTGTAAAGTTTGCTGAATTTATTGCCAGAGATTCCTTTTTCTTCTGGTCTTTAGAAAGATTTACGTCAAAAACTTTCCATAAATTGCAACTTTTAAATTTAGTCGTTGTTTATTCATTTCATTGAAATGACAATATGTCATTTAATTTCAATCTTTTCTTTTTTTCCCGTAAATCACAGATTAAAGAATTTATTGACATCATTATCAAAGATGTTACAGCAAAACACACTCGTTGATATCGGTTTCCCTTGTATTGGTTCCCATTTGAAAATCGTTATCGATTACCACCCATCAAATTATTGAAAATAATCAAAATTAATTGTGGTCATGACATTATCGCCTTTACATAGCTTATGATTTATTTTAAAATTTGCATAGTACTGATTTCAAATATGATTTACACATGTTATGTTATTATATTTTTTATTTGTTACAATTACCTCCAGAACTTATCTTTAACTTCAATATATGTCTATAATGTAATCCTAACTTTGAAAGAAAAAAATGTCTACATTTCTTAGTATCTAACTCAATATTCTGCATGCATTCATTACGTGTTAATGCAAGTATTCAAATTCGATTGTAATTTAGAAAAAAAAAGAAAAAAAAAAACTTTATGCGAACAGAAATCTCGTAATCTACATGGCAAAAGTAAAATTAAATTATTCAAGCAAACTCTTCACTTATAGCAGCCAATGCTTTGTCAATAACATCTCAAAATGCATTCACACTGCCAATCATATAAAGTGATACTATCAGTAACACATATTTCTCGAGAAATCCTTAAACAAATATATTATATAAGTCAACAAGAAAGAATAACTGAAATCCTACAATTTATTGCAATGATATCCTATAATTATTACTTTCCTAACACTAAACAAACATATTTTACAATTTCTACTTACATTTCTGGTGAAAATAAAAATCAGAATTGGATGACAATGAGGTAGCAAATTTATCCTATAATTTGAATTAATTAAATATGGAGAATTTCTGGATTAATCATGTTTTTCCCCAGCAGCATGACGCTGCATGCGATATTTTAAATATCGAGAATTTCTGGATCAATCATGTTTTTCCCCAGCAGCATGATGCTCTTTGCGATATTTGTACTTTAAACGTTTCTCTTCAGGAATCAACATAACATACAATGAGCAAATAATCGTTATGGCAGCAAGTCCCAAGCTTAAACGGTACATTACCTCCAAGTGCACTCCATATGGTGATCGTTGAAAAAATGGATCTGTTTTCGGTGTCTGTAATTGTATAAGCATTAAACAAGTAACTGTCAGTCAAACAAAATTCTCTGCTACTGATATGTATAGAAACAAAAAAGGTAAAACAAGTATCACTGATACCAAAACCCTCACTGTAAATTATTAAAATTAGTACTAATCAACATGCCCTTCATTTTCTTGGCAAGTAATTTATTAATTTCTCTATAAAGAGCGGGAAAGATTCTCAAAGAGAGATTAATTTCATGAACAGGTAAATTACTCTAAAGCTGAAGACAAAAAAAAAACCATTTTATCATGAAGTTCATATGCTTGTTGCCGTTTTTTGCCAAAAAGAAATAATCTTGGCTTATTGTACCTATCATCCCATAATCCAGAACTGGCATATTCGTTCAATTTACGAAACATCGCATATTTATCCCTGAAAAAGAATCGGAAAGAAGTTTTGGAGTTAAAATATTCTTAAAAAAAGATTCGCTTCACTTTTCTTTTTTAAAAATTACAGTCACTTATACTAAATATCAAGAAGTGTTCAGTAATATCAAGCAATTCTATTCACCAGAAAAATAATAGGTGCTAAAAATAGAATCAAATTTAAGCAAGAAAATTTATGGGCTAGTTTGACAATACAAATGCCCAATGAAGCAATGTTGAGATTGACTGAATCGACAACTAGAAAGGTTAATAGGAAAACTAGTCTGTACATTAAAAAATGAAACGACTGTTTAATTATCGACATGACTAATAGATATAGGATATTTGCTAATGACAAACAATTTTAGCATCTATGAAAAATTAATCTAAACTCTTTTACGATATGCGGGTCCAATCAATATCAAAGTTTAAAAATGAGCAAGACTTACTCCTTCGGTGGCTCTGTTTGAACTGTTTGACAATATCTGCTTGGTAATCTGGTAAAAACAAGCCGAGATGGAAAAAATGCCGCTCGCATCGTGTATCACTGTAATGAAAATTTCAATTTAGAAATCTGCCATTCCAACAAAGTTCTGACTATAAATATACGTATCATAGATAAAAAATGCGCAGATATGAAGCAAAGAACGCATATCATTTATCATAAAACTCCAAAAAAATGTTTTCATATTCACTTCATTTTTTCCGCGTTCCAAACATTCCAAACATTAGGGAAAGAAAAATTTTGAAACGATAAATTATTATTACTTCCAATGAATTAATCAATAACTGATGATCTGCTTCATCACTTCACAAAAACATTGCCTAATAATGGAAGTAACAACAAAGCATGAATTATTCATAGATAAATAGCACCATTCATGATAAATAGGATCAGCAATACTAGCTGAGAACAAAATTAATGAATTAATAAATAAGAAATACATTACATGAATTCTAAGACATAACTTTTTCAAGAAATAAAAATCAAAATAAGGAAAAATAACTTTTTAGGAACAATAACTCGCTCATTATAATACAAGTCAGTATACAATTTTTGCATTTAGGATAAATTAAATACAGATGTTAAAGTTTGTTAAAACTATAATATCATTACTAAGTGGTCAAAATACTTTTCTTTAAATGCTGCAAGAATTCAGTCAAAGTGCATTTATTAAAGTACACTGTTCTTTAAAGACAATGATGGCAAACATAACAAACTTGCTTTTGCATTATTTAATTTATATCAACAGATCTGTTGGAACATCCATCATACATCTTCTAAAAATAGTCCACTTTCCTCACTCCTTCTTTAGCATTTTAGTTATTAAAGATTTCTAAAATGTAAAAATACAAATAAAAAAAAGGTAAAGTTAACCTTTCGAAATTAATGACTGCCGTAATCATATATTCTTATGGCATTAAACCCTTTTATACTATCTACTATATCCTTTTGTCAATTTTGAACTGGAAATAAGAACTAGAGAATACCTTCCATTACAGTAAGCATAGTATGGTTCATAACTCAAAATGTATCGGGCGACTAGCTGTTTGAGCGGGTGCCTCATGCAGATATTTCATGTAAACTTCATATGGATCTATACCTATAAACTTGTGAAATGATATAGACCGTATTCGTTTAAGATACAATTCTGAATAATCATTTGGCTGAGCCTGATGAAAAGCTGCGGAGTGAATTACAGGAATACCAAGACGGCGTGCGCACATTCCTGAAAATAATAATAAAATCAAATCATCCAAAGAAAATTGAATGAGATAGATAAACTATGCATTTCATAGAAATCTAGCAATTCTCATAATTTCCTAATTCAAAGATCTCATTATCAATATCGACTAACGTTACATAATGAGAAATTTTTTGTTAAATAAAACAATTTATCGCAAGCTCCGTCATACACAGTAAACGTCCATAATCTTATGGACAAGAATATTTAAGAAAATAATTACCATCTAAGAATTCAAATTCAATTTAGACTTACAGTTTCCAGATGTTAAATTCAAAAGTTCTTATAAAATTACTCAAACGATTACCAATAATCATATCATCCGGTGAATCAATACTCGGACAACCACAGAAGGCTGTAATCTTTTCCACAGCTTTTCGAGAAAATATCATTCTGCAATTCGAACTTTTAGCATATTATATTAATGACTGTTAATATGAATCTTTTGCCTAATATATTAATAATTGTTATATATAATGAATAAAAACTTGCCCAGAACCACCAGTTGGATAATCATATCCTTCACGACCATTAGTACTAAAACCATAACCATATCTTTCGCCGATTATTATTTCCCTCTCTGCGTCATAACAAGATAAAAGTTCGTATAACCTTGGAACACTGTAAAGATACTGATTGCATTATTACACTAATGGTAAGAAATAAAGTATGAAGCAAGGATCGAACTAAATGTCAAATGTTTGAATCGCATGTATTTCAATTATTAATACGCACGACTCGAATAAAAAAAGATCATGTTCATATCTATATATATGTAATACATACATAATATGGAAAAAATACCTCATCAAAGTATCGTCATCTGTTACCACCAACCATCTCGTTTTTATCATTTCATTGTTTTTTAAATAATATGCCATTATAGCAAAAGTTTTTCCACAGTGTCCTGATATTTCTTACTTCAAGTGGTTAAATTTTCTTAGATTTTGAAGTAGTTACTAGTAAAAATTTTGGCAAAAAATATGTGTCATCATTGAGATGGTCTTTAAATTAAAAACCATAGAAAGCTTTTACTCCATACTGTTTCAGAAGTAGAGCATACGGTAAAGACTAACTGATCAGATGTTCATCTGAAGTCTTTCAAATAAGTTGTTACTTATTGAAAGACTTATATAAATATAACAAAAGGTGATCACATGTAACAAATATAACAAAAGGGGTGACCATATGAAAAAGTATTCGTTATATTTGACAAAATTCATTTCTCATTATCAAGGTAATACCTCTTTCCGTATTTTGAATGCCAAGATTTATAGTTGGTATATAATGATCTTCCACGTCGCTAAAATATTCTACAAATTTTGCTGCTTTCGCCCAAGTTCGTTTTACAACTACAATCCGTGTTTTATGGAATTTGCTGAAGGTTTTGATCGCAAAATAGACATCATTGTTGGTTGTTATATTCGTGCACTAAATATGCGGATTTAATTTTGGGACACCACTAATATTAATCATCAATAGCGAATAGTTTATTTGAGACATCAAATTTCCTGAATTTGAGACAAAGTTCAAACGTTTTTTTCTCCTTCAAAATTTAGCATTCAGTGGCGAATGTTCCACATGATTTTATGAAGCATAGTAACACCATCAAAAAAATTTGAACTTTAATTTAACTGCAAAATTTATTAACAGAATAAAAATTTATCTATGTTCTGGAAGTAAATCAGAAACCAGACACTAGGCTTGTCAATAATTCATTGATGTGAAATGAAAACGCTATCATTTGCAATGTATTTTATGTTCTTTTTTAGCTAAAAGCCTTGCTAAAAACATTTTCAGTGAAGGATACAATACAATATACATCATGCGAATATGATTTTAAGAAATAGAGAAAATGGACAAACCTGAAAATCCGGTTGTACATATCGAGTAATACATCGCGACTCATGTTCCAGAAGACAGAATTTCAGCGTGTTGTTTAATCTGACACCACGCTTATCTCTCAATAGCCTGATAAGCTACAATCTAGATTTCTTCATAATTCTATATCATTTTAAAAAACTATGTCTTTGATAATTTTGCCAGCAAAAAAAAGTCGCCAGCATAACTTCTAACCTATCACCGAACATGACAAAGATTAAGAACTGGTTAAAAAAGAGAAAAACTGATTTACTGATGAAAAAAAAATAACTTCGTGCTTTGCATCGATAGTGAAGCCTTCCAAAGCAAGAGAACCAGCATCACGGAATAAGATCCATGAAAGCGCTAGTCCGGCGGCAAAATCAGGATAAAAAAAGTTTTGCTTATCGTCTTTGTATTCAAAAAAGTGATGAATTATTGTATTCCTGAAATCTATTTGTCAAATATGAAAAGTTTCCAATACTAGATAAAGTAGTGAAAAGATACATATTATAAATATAGCTCAAAATCAGCAAGACCAAATTTATTTCTGCGTCTCTCTTCAAATTTCATTAATCCAAGTTATCGTGTTCACTAATTACTGCTACTTGCACATACAAAATAAACTCCCTTTCTTACAAATATCTCATGCCTTTTCAAAAGGTATATAGCTGAATAGAAGAATTAAAGAATTTACGTTCTATCAACTAATCCTCGTCCAATTGCATGATTCAAATTCCGGTCAAAAGAATTCAGATATCTGACCAAAGCACTAACATTCACCACTGTATCCGGCTCACAGATGAATAACCAATCCCACAATGTTTCTTTATATTTTTGAGATAGACTGCAAATTATCAGCATTTAAGAACCTTCAATATCAATATTATTTCGTGCTTTATTTTTTCCTTATAAGCTTACCTCTTCAACATCGGCCAAACTGCCCATGCTCCAATCAATTCCGGTAAATCTTCATATGTTCTCAGAATATCCGCATGCTGAAAATCATGAAATTTTGATTAAAATAAGAGAATTAACAGAACTTTATTCATCAGCGGAGAATCTCATTTATAACTATTGAGTTATTTAAAGAAAATAAGACTGCAGTCACATACAACCACGGTAAGACCACATTATCACCAACTATGAAACCAATTATGATCAAAAAAGTCCAATTTTCTCCTTTCAAAACGCTTATACAACACAAAATTGAAAAAGAATAATTTCAAAAGAGATTTAAGATAAAAATGAGAAAGGAAAGCTTGAGTAAATAAAAATTAAAAAGTGTTACTAAATGCGTCACTTTTACCAAATTTCTATTCCTCGAAATTTGTTTCTTTAGCGAATCGAACAAAACCGAAGTTGTACGAGCATCGTAGTCAGAATTTTGCGATAAAATCACGAAAAGAATCGAAGTTTCATGTTCGTTCACCGATGCGTCAAAAAAAGCATAAAGTTCTCTCATCCAATAACATTAGTAAAAAGTAGCAAAAAGTACAATGCCTCAGTCGAATGACTTATGTCAAATACAGTTTACTTTAATTGAATCAAACTACTTGTCAACATGTCAGCAAATAAATAATCCAATAAGCTAAATCGACGTAATAAACAGTTCATTAAAAAGTTTAAATATTGTTAATATCTGCAAAAAACATACATATACAACAAAAAAAAGAATTTAAGTTTAACTTACTTCGGTCTTTTATTTCGTTGGCTGAAACCATCCAAATACAAAGCAATTGTAATAACATTTCAATTACGATCATGGATTTCTTACGGTAAACATGTCAAATTTTATAATCAACCAAACCAACTCTTTAAATATGAACACGGCGCAGAATTAAACAATGTCTAACCTGAAATGTTTAATCAATAAACCAAGCAGTAAGAAATGAAAGATCAAATTTCTAGAAGAATTTTTCAACTAAAATCTTTTATTATATACTTTATGCAATCAAAAAATTGCCATTTTTTCAACCATAAAAATTACTAAAAAAACTGCAAAATTTCAACCAAGTTCGTTTCGAGTTAAAAACATTAATGTTAACGATGTTTAACGATTCATATTCTGAATGTATTTAAAGACAGTGTCCACAGCACTAAAATCAAAAGGAGATTTTGTGTAGTTATCAATCAAAAATAGAATAATAAGGACATATCCTGCAATCAAACTACTTTCTTCAGTACTGTTTTATTAAATTAAAAGTAACAAATCACATAACCGATTTAAAGATAAGTTCAAGTTTTTCCAGATAAAATAAGAAATCTTCATCGAAGTTTAAATGTCACGAGAAAAAGTTCTTCATTAATTCTAAGAAATACAAGAAAAAAGCCTACGCATACAAATATGCATTACTGCAAATGACATTATTTGGACATGCGAGTAATTAAAATTTCGTCAATTTAAAACCAAATGTTTCAATAATATGCATTCACAAATGAATTCAATCGACTAATATTTTTATAAATAATGTCAGCAAAATACAATGTCAAATCACTCGAATTTTACTTTGATTAGTTAACATGTACACGTTCAAACTGCTTCACATAATATAATTCAACAATTAAATAACTTCCCTCATTTCCAAAACTTTTAAAGACAAATTTTTTCACTTGTTGGTAACTTCTCACTTGGTAATGTTTCTAATTTCGAAAGAAGAAAATCAATTAAACTGTGAAGCAGAATAAACGCCTATCCATGAAACCATGAAAGTTGCAAATGCAGATCCGAAACCTTCTTTTGCTAATTCCCAAAATCCACCCAAAGAATCTTCATCCACCTGAAAAGAGCTCGTTTTAACTGAAATCAATTTTTATGAAATTTAATAAAAAATCTTTTCACAAACCTTTGCATTACATCCAATGAAGACAAGATGGGATTATCAGTGGAAAAAAAAGAATCAGCAGATAAGTAAAGAACAGAATAGGCTATTTAAATACTATGAACTAAAAATAAGCAAAGCAATAGAAAAAATAACAAACCTTTTGAAAATTGGTAGCATATAGTTGGCCAACTGCTGTAGAAATTACAATATAGAGAACAATAGCCAGAAAGCCGTGTAGAGGTATGAAACCCCAAAAAATGCCAATAATAAGCGCAAGCAGCTGCCTTCCCCAATACAACACATCCAATAATTCATCTTTGTCGGGCCAATCGCTTCCGCTTACCAATGCTTTGGCCAACTAAGAAGATAATGAACGATATAGTGGAAGTATACATGCCGCGGCTTCTACTGCATGAACTTCGTAATTTTGCAGCTGAATCACGCATATAAGGGTTCAAAATTAGAAAAAATCTAAGAGGAAATTTTATCACTAAAAGTAATGGATTCATCATACAGTTACAACAGTAACCACGTACTCTGAGGATGACCTTTGACACAAAACTGCAAATGATGTAAAAGAGTATCGTTGAAATTGTCAATTAAGGTTGGATTTATAGGAAAAGCAGCTTAATATCTTATCAAAATATGACACATTTTGTAAGGCAGCAACATCATGTAAATAGTTTAATGGCAAAAAAAAAAAAAAATACCGTCTTTTTCCAATGAACAATTTCAGCGTTAGCTTGTAACTGTAAGCTTTTCTTCGATGACATTACTGTAAGCTGGTGTTCAATTATCATATAACCTAAAATTTTGCAAATTTTACTCAGCGCAGCAATAAATATATTAAATAGCAACAAATTTTAAGTTTATACACCAGAAAACAAATGCTCATATAAATGAGAAATCCTTTATTAATCTCAGCTAATTTTACTGATTTCTTGGGATGCAGAAAATTTTTGAAGCTAAAATTTATGGCTAAATTTAAGACATCTATGATTAAGTATTTAAAATTTAAAAATAAATGACCTTTGCACTGCTCAAACTGATCCTGGTAGATTGCGTTCTAATAGGAACGATTGCTAAAGCATGGGTTAAGTGCCTAGTTGCAATAAAGATATGTAAGGCAACCTGTAAGCCTTTCTACCTGTGAATTAATTCTTTGAATAGTCATATTTTGTGATAAGATTTTGTGATCTGACTTAGCTATTATACAAATATTATTTGTTGAAGAAAAATTAAGAAAAATTTACAAAAAAAAAAATTTTTTAAATTTACACCTTATTTGCATCCATCATTATTCTACTGATACAAATCACACATCGTTGACAGTACAGTTCTATCATAGACTAAATTTTATTGCTAATAGTTTTATTTGTAAATTCTGATTGATTTTACTGTTGCAAAATCTCTAATACAAATAATCCAATCATTTTGTTATTGCCATTATCGTTTAGTTGTAATAATGATATAATAATGTTATATGCATGTATAAATGATAAATTTATTTCTAATAATTCTACCATATTCTTAAAATTATTTAAAAATTAATGGTTATTGAAAATACAATATACAGTAATGTTATGTAAATATATAATTACATCATTTGCATTTACTGAAAATGATTCATGCAATTTTGTAATTAATTTTGCATTCATCAATTTGAATTATTAGTTTTCAGTTCGTTTAATTTTATTTTTGCTAATATATATGGAAGGCAGTATTAGTTTTCCTTATTTATTACCATGCATTTTTTGTCGAGATTCAATTTTACTAATTTGAAAATAAATAGTCAGTAGTATTTGTATGACAAAATGATAATTGTTTCAATGCAAGAAGAAAGTATGCTTAATGAATTATGGAGTATCAAATAAATAAATAAAAAGAACTAATTAAACGACATATTAATTGAGGTTTCTCATGCATTTTTTAGTTGTGTGAATTTTTGATTATCACCAGCTACTATAATTAGAAAATCTTATTGAAAAACAAATACGGTAAGAAGAAAATTACTTTGTATATATTATTTATAATTAATAATCGAAAAATCCGTGCAGTTATAATCATAAATTTAAAAAACTCCAACAAATGTATGATAATTTAATAAGTTCTTCCTGCTTATTACTTAATTACTCGACAATTTATTATCCTTTTCTACTTATCAGATTTATACTTATGTGTATATTTATACTTATATTTTTTACTTATACTTTAGTCAAAAATATGTATTATGCATATTCCCTTAACATAAGTTCAGACCAAATTAATAGAAGTTTTAAAAAGTTTTAAACAATTCCTCTTTGCATGTTTTTTTGGTTTCACTATTCTCTTTACCAAGTTAAATGAATTTTCAGCGAAGTGAGGAATCCGTTTCAATTTTCTTAGATTAGAAATCTTTTTGAAGATTTTTGTGTTGAAAGAAGAAGTAATTCAATAACGAAAAGTAATTCAGATAGAGAGAAGTTATGAGAGAGTGAACGAAAGATGAATAAAATAATAATAGGAATGGAAACGAGCAAATTTTATGGTGGAAAGAAAAGATAGACAACGGATACTGGACAATCTATAGTAGTATTCATTTAGTTCCGGACCATTTCTAGATTTTTAGTATCCAATGTGTTTGTGATATCGTTCAGATTATTCTCCATTAGATCACTTCTTCAAATATGTTGAAACGACGAATTTCGAAGATTGTTCCTAATTATATCAACGTTTTCGTTGTCCGGAATATTTCCCTGGGATGTAAGCACTTCGACTTCGACGATGATTCAAGGAATATCTAGAATATTTGCGATTTCGTGATCGTGAACGTGATCTTGAACGATGTCGTGATCGTGAACGACGGCATATCGAGAATTCACGATTGTGTGACATATCACGAAACGGTGGTGCGCTCCGAGATCTCGCTAATCGAGCATCCACAGTAGCTTGACGAGCTAAGTTGTTTGCCTAAAATTAGTAATGGGCAAGTGGAAGAAGCATCGATATATCCATTTTGTTTTATAAAATGAAAATATAATTCTTTAAAATTTTTTAAATAAGTTTGCGTGGACCTTTGCAGAAATTCGAGGAAAACACTGCTGGCTTAAATAATCATCTAGGATCTTTGCAAATTGATAAGAAATCAATATCGCCATTAATACATGGTCTGACTAATGTGCTCCAGTAGGTTATTCAAATCAGCCAATTTTAACACCTTTTCATTTCCATGTTCTCCTTCATGGGCAAAAACATGCTCAAATTGAACACCATTTGGAAATTTTTTGGCTAATCGTTTCAGTTTTAAGTATTCTTCATGAAATCGTCCATTGAAACCATCATTATTCATTGCATAAATAAGCGGTAGGAAATCGGTGCGTAATATAACATTTTCACCCCTTAAGGAGAAAAAGCAAATTTCAACTTTTTAAATTAATTTGATTAAAAAAAAAATTTTTTCCGTTAATAAGTAACCAATACGACCTCATATCATTTACAAATAACATTTGCATAGCTGAAATAGTAACTTAATTTTACTTATAAAAATTCCATTTTCGCAATAATTTCAACGCTGTTCTAGCTGCAATTATCTCAGCCAATCCACTATTATGCTCGTGGCCATTAATCGCTTTGCTTTTATTTAAAGGATGATTAGATCCGAAATAAATGCCAATGCCAGAGGCATAGTTGTCAATACAGGAGCCATCGGTGTAAATCTTGAAATAATTGTAAAATCTTGCAATTTAAAAATATTTACATAGACAATTCTTACCGTTCTTTTTTCATCTGACAAATTCAATGAGGTTACGTGACTTTGCGTGAGTGAGTGTACTCACTGATGACTTGTTGAGGGAAAATGTTCCAACTATTTGCCGATTTGTATTAGTATTGAATTTGAGTATGCGGTTATTTCAATTTCTTTCTTTTTGTGAAGTAGAAAACATACAACAATAGGTGGCAATCCAGTTATATTCATATTAGTTCCGCTGACTCCGTTAAAATTTGTAGTTCCACCAGCGATACTATCATTGCTGTCACTGATCGACTGCGTATACTCTGGAATCGCATGAAATGTGCAAAAATTTAAAGATCCGAAATTACTTTTTGATGTTTTCAAATGAAATCCATCAAATGAATTATACTAAGACCCAACCTGAACATTGTCATGCTGGTCATCTCCTAAACACATCACTCACCATAACTAAACTTTTTAATGATATGCGTTATGATCCAAACTTTTTAATGACATGCGCTATGATCCTCGCCGAGTTGTGCCAATGATACCTTCAAGCATTTTATTCAGTAAGAAGAATCTCCCAGAAGAATTATTCCAGCTAATACTGCAATGCACAAAATTAGACACCAAGCGAAACATTAGTAAATGACATATTGAAATAATAGTTATCGATAAACGATCATCTTTATAAATGATTGCTTGGAAATTTGCATATTTTCATATCAGCTTATAGTATAACTTTGAAATACTTTTTCTTGAGTTAAAATGAAGTAGAACTTGTGACAATTTTCAAAAAACCAGCTAAAAAAATTTTAAGTGAATTAGGTAAGCCGGAAGTTACCTGTTCATTCGGTCCAAACTCTTTTATATTTCTTTTTCGCCTCACCTAGAAGATGAACATATCCCGAATTGAGCAAGTACAATTAATTACAGAAACCATACATTGCAAATGGACAATTATCATTGGTAAAAAAAGAGCAAAAAATTTTCAACACATACTTCTAAAGTTACTACATGGCTTATTACTTCCTGAGTAATAAGCTGTATAATAAAATTGCAGTTACGATTATTAGTTTATGTGTTGAAAAATTATGTCGTCCAGTGAGGACTTGAAATAAATATGAAGTGTGATTTTAATTTATCGAAAATTTCAAAAAATTAATTTGAATGGTTTGCTTAGTTTTCTTGAGAAATCTTATAACTCTCATAAATAGCATTAGGATTAATTCATGTTTCATCCTAATTTAACTGATATTATCTATCTTTATCATTTTTAGCTTAGCAAGCAAAGTTATATACGTAGCGATTATAACAATCACTTTGTTTAAAAATAAAATAGAATCAGAGGAAGCTTTTGAACATTTTACAAAAATTTTAATTTTTTTTTTGCATATGATTTTATTTTTATGGAATGAAAAATGAAAATGAGACAAAAAAAAATCGAATTATTTTTTCGATCAATTTTTCCTTCACTACCAATTAGCTACTAATTAGCCGTAAAATAAATAATTATTCAAAAGCTTTTAACCAATTATTTATTTTGCAATAAAGTAATAGAACCCAGTAGTAATTTCGTACTAGAACATTTTCTGAGTGGTAATTTTTTGTTTCCTTCAAAAAACTATTGCGGTTTGAATTTATTTGTTCAAGGCATGTTGATATGAATTTTGCGCAGTACAGTATCTTCAATCGGATCTTGTTTATTCCGTTTTCTTTCATGAAATTCCAAAAATTTAAGCGCACTTTCAGCTATCAGCTTAAAATTCTTAAAATTATTATAGAATTAAAAAATTTTTTTTAATTATCAATTCTAAATTATTTTCATTAAAAATTTTAGATGGCTATTCATATATATGAAGCGTAAAAACGAAGCATAGAAGGAATAAGGAAAAGTTATCATATATAAGCATTATTCAATCAATTTGTTCGTTCCATTTTCATTTTTCGTTTCTCGTAACTTTCATTTTCAAATTAACTTGAGAATATAAAAATTTAATTCTGTCGAGTAATTTCACTACTTCTATTATTCACAAATCCGCATTACAACGATGTTTTTGTGTACAAATTTTCCTTTTGCTATCACTAAATAATGCTCTATCTCATTTACGGCGATAAAACAAAT
>JARVGP010000858.1:0-26060 GCA_029876185.1 Mansonella ozzardi | reverse complement strand
GGGCTAATTTCTGGAAGGAATGATGTTCGGGCTAATTTCTGGGAGGAGTGATGTTCGGGCTAATTTCTGAGAGGAATTATGTTCGGTCTAATTTCTGGGAGGAATGATTTCCGGGCTGATTTCTGGAAGGAATGATGTTCGATACTAAACTGCTGGGCATGGATGTGTTTATGTCTAATTTCTCTTGCATTTAATGTTCCATAGTCTGAAAATTCTGAAAGTTGAATAACTGAAGGATTGACTCGTTTGGTTTATCCGATGGATATATAAGATAATTGCAGGGATTTGATTCAAAATGGTAACTGAAGATGAACACAATGTGGATGAAGTTGAAAATGTAAAAAAGTTATCGAAAAAAGAGCTGAACAAATTGGCAAGGCAACAAAAGAAATTGGAAAAGAAGGCTGAGGTTTTTTGACATTATCTTTGACACTTTCTTTTTTCTATATCAGATACTTTTCTGAAATTAAGTTTAACTTTGCTAATACTATGAGAAGTTTAGAATGCGGCTGCACATGTAGAAGAAAACGAAAAAGATATGGAGGAGGATGTTTCAAAAGATCGCTACGGTACCTATGGAATTATACAATCTGCTGAGCGAAAGAAATTGGATTTTGTTAATGTTGAAAACGTTTTGATGAATTTAGAAGGACAAAAGGTAGGCTGTTATAGATTTTTGAGCAATTTTTATGAAATTAAACAATATGAGAATGTTATATTTTGAGATTTGATGGTGTGTGACTCTCGACTGCAATTGTAATTTTGCAATTTTATAATGTAGCTTTGCTATGTGGCAGTTGTATTAAGAATTATTGTTAATCTTAGAATTTGACTACATAGGATTTTCCAGATTTGGATTCGCGGCCGTTTGCACTCGTCGAGAACAAAGGGAAAAACATGCTTTATTATTATCCGTCAGAAAATGCATTCCATACAAGGAATGTTGTGCGTTGGGGAAGACATTAGCAAGCAAATGTTGAAGTTTGCTGGAAACATCTCAAAGGTAAAATTTGCTTGGCTGAGTAAACTTTGTTAATAAGATCTTTCACGATTGTTAAACCATTTGCAGGAATCTATTATTGATATCCAAGGTGTTGTGAAAAAAGTGGAACAAGAAATTACCAGTTGTACACAGAAACAGGTGGAGTTGCATGTCACACAGTTGTTTATTGTTAGCGCAGCAGAACCACGCTTGCCACTACAAATAGAAGATGCTACTCGAAGCAAAGAGGAAAGCAAAACTGCAGATGACTCATCTTTATCTGTTGTGAATCTTGACACACGTCTAGATAACAGGTTCTTTTTAATCTATGTTCAAACTAGAAATCAATTGCAATAATGGTGAAGAAATGATTATTATGATTTAATTATCTGAATAGTTACTCTACTTTTTCTTTGGTTATTTAGATATTCTTTAATCCACTAATGTAATGTGGCAAATGTTGCTTGCTAGATTAATTTTTTACTGCTCTGAAAAATGATCATAGCATGCTAAAGTATGATGTAAAGATTAGTACTCAAATTTCTTGTTGAGTGAATCTTACTATCATTAGCTAGGGAATGCTTTTATTAATGAGAGGAATAATGCTGGAATTAAAAAAAATATACGCTGGTGTTAAGAGTTCTGGATCTCCGTACGCAGACAAGTCATGCAATTTTCTCTATACAAGATGGCATTTGTGAGTTATTCCGAAACACCTTAAAGAAACGTGGTTTCTTGGAAATACATACGCCGAAAATCATATCTGCGGCGAGTGAAGGAGGTGCAAATGTTTTTGAGGTTAGTCATTATTTTTTTTTCTTACAGTTCTCTCGTAAATTTAATTGAAGTATCAATTTTTTTTCTTTTAGGTTTCCTATTTTAAAGGCTCTGCTTACCTTGCTCAATCACCACAATTATATAAGCAAATGGCAATCGCTGCAGATTTTGATAAAGTAAGCAGTTTTCGAAGACGTTAATCTTTTCTATTAACATTATTTTAATTATATCCCACCAACTACGTCTCATATTATTTTACAGGTTTTTACAATTGGTGCTGTTTTCCGTGCAGAAGACAGCAATACTCATCGACATTTAACAGAATTTGTTGGCCTCGATATTGAAATGGCATTTAAATTTCACTATCATGAGGTTAATTTATTTCCGATCATGAACAAAAATTATTCCGGATGTTGGAAGGCGTGAGACAAAACGATGAAGACAGCACTTTATTCAAAACCCTTCTTAAAATTGAGTTTTAGGTTCTTGAAACAATTGGTGCTGTTCTGATCGATTTATTCAAAGGTTTGCAAGCAAAATTCAAGCATGAAATCGAGACAGTTGGAAAGCAGTATCCTTGTGAACCATTTGAATTCGTTGAGCCTGCCCTCATACTCAAGTTTGTTATGTTGTTACAGTTTACAGCGATTAGACGGTATTATTAATGCTGACTTTTTTACATGCAGAAGTTCGTCTTAGATACACTGATTCCGTGATGCTGCTATGACTGCTTCGCTTTTTGTATCATTAATTTTATGCACAAATTTTAGACTAACTGCTGAAGTTTCAGTGAGTTTTTATGTCTACATTTCAGATATCCCGATGCTATCAAGCTGTTGCGAGAGAATGGTGTGGAAATAGGAGATGAAGATGATTTAAGTACTCCGGTAGAAAGATTTTTAGGTAATTTGGTGAAGGAAAAATATCATACCGATTTTTACATACTCGATAAATACCCGCTGGCAGTTCGTCCGTTTTATACAATGCCAGATGCAAACGATCCAAAGTATTCTAACAGTTATGATATGTTTATGCGAGGTGAGATGTAGTAGCGTTAATTGATCTTGGATGATTGGCACCCTCGTAACTTTTATGATTTACTACTTGTAATTGTCCTAATATTGCATTTCTAATTAGCGACGCGCGTAATTTTTATTTTCTAATAACAAGTTTATGTGCTTGAATTGAATTATAAAGCCGGTCATTTTCTCTTTCCTCGATAACACAAATTTATTATATTTATTTTTATCAACGTAAAAAAGTTGAACTTTCTTGTATATCAATTGAAAATATATATTGTATTGAGATAGCTAAAAAATTTAGGACATTGTTGCTAGTTGTATAACGTTCACTTTGTCAAATGGTTGCAATTTTAGGTGAAGAAATATTATCTGGCGCTCAGCGAATCCATGATGCATCTTTATTAACTGAAAGAGCCAAACATCACCAAATTGATCTGAAAAAAATCCGAGCTTATATCGACTCGTTCAAGTATGGTTGTCCGCCACATGCTGGAGGTGGTATTGGTATGTAATTTGTTTTTCGGAAAACTTAATCTGTTTTCGAATATTCGAAATGTTGCTTTTATATTTTAGGACTGGAACGAGTGACAATGCTCTTTCTTGGACTTGGAAACGTTCGTTTGGCATCACTTTTCCCTCGTGATCCAAAACGAATAACACCGTAGAGAAGGAAATTATTTTTTTCATGTTACTTTTGTGTTATTTATTTTCATTTCACTATTTTATTGCGCTTATTCTTTCCTAATTTTCTGTTGTTCTTGTCAATAGCTTGGGAATTTGTTATTTTTTATTCACACTGAATAATTTCCGTTGATAATGATACTTCGTTCCTTACTACCTAATGCATCACTGTTATCAATTTTTGTATAAATTGGAATTTAATGTTGTTTAGGGATATGCTGTTAGGTGCGAAATTGTTATCAATTAAAGCATTTTGCTAAAAGAATGAGATGATTAATAATTGCTTTTGTGTTCACTATCTATTCGTCATAAATCATAATGAGTATATTTTTCCCAACTGACATCTATTATATCAGTGTGCATGTGGTAAATTCGATCTCTTCAGAGTTTAAAGGAAGATTAAAGAGTGAAATAGTAGGTTAAAAATGTCAAAAATATTCACAGTACAATCCAGAGTTTTTTCGTCCCCAAACATTGACTGCAGGCTCTTCTCGTATTTTGAGAGAATTTGCATATAGTTCGATTTGTGATGGGTGCAGAATTCTGTCTCGTATATAGTTGCAAAGTAAGTCCTTATAGTAAATGATATCGAGATTTCTCGGGAATTTCTGAAGCTTGTAATGGCAATTGTGGATTCACTGATAGATACTTTATGAACAATTGCAAAAGAAATGAAGTGAAAAATTGATAGATTTGGTTGAAGAGCAATATAACTGGAACGATTGGAACGATGAGCAAAGATTTCCATGGATATATGAGAATTTTGCAGTACTTTGAAGTCTTTCTCTCATTCCTGACTGTAATGTTGTCTAATCTATCCCTTCCTGTTTTATTCACTATCACATTTTCTTCATACTGTATGATGATCACTGAATCCCGTATTCATCCCATTATTCTATTTAGTTCATAATTGTGAAGAATAAACTTGCTAGCTAAATTTGCAAATTAAAAGGAAGTATCATTGTTTTCTGGTAGCAAGACGGAATTGCCAGTTCTTTTTAATCGTTTTCAATATTTCTCAATCACTTTTTCATTTCATATAAGTCGTTGTTGCTGATTGTGAGAAATGAAACAATGAATAGCTGATTTGATGTTTGTAAAATAGAAAAGCTAAAAAGTGGAAGAGTAAGAAGCAGTGTGTCTTTCTGCTTGATGATTCTCAGAAATATTCGATTGTCAACTGTGAATATCTTTTTATGTGTATTTTTATGCAAGATTTTTTGCTCTAATACAAACTAATGCCAGGAATTATGTTTAATTAAAATAGATGCTTTAAATAGTCTTTTGACTAAGGTTTCTTTTGATTTTTCCTATTCAAGCTTGTTTTATGGGCAAAATGTTGAGAGATTTTATGCTAATAGTTATAATTTGGTGCTGAAGACAGACACTGTTAAGGCATAGGATGAAATGAAATTTAATTCGAACTTTAACTCTTTACGATTGTCTCTCATTTCGGCTCTTTCATAGTCAATAGTTTGTGTTTTTTTTTTTTACTGTAAATGAATTTTGATGAGATTTCTGAGATTAAAAACGATTTATTAAATCTATCTCTAATAGCTAAATAGTTATTAAAATTAGTTGATCTCAGTATCAGTTGATGGGTAACATACAGAAATAACAGACAATGTGATTTGAAATATTACAATGTTGTAATTTTCATTTCTTCACATAAATCTCAATTCATCCCCATTTGGATTAAATAAATAGGAAAATTAGTGACTAATTTCAGTCTTAATACAACTTTTTCATCCTTTTACATGACAGCTGACTATCAGATATCGATTTAGCAAGTCACTTTAAACATTTACAAATTTAAAAATGAAACATCAACTAATACATTTATTAGTTTGACAGCGGATGACCAATTAGCCGGTATTGCTTATTGTAACACTGAGCAGCATCATAGATGTTTTGAGGTACGATAGGTTGTTGTCGTTGTTGTTGTTCATCTTTCATCGTTACGATTTCCTTGCCTGTTAGTTGATTTTCTTTTTTAGGGTGAAATGGGACTGAAAAAATTGAAAGAAATAGGAAAATCAAGCAGTTCTGAAATTCAGAAGACTAAACAATATTCAAATTAATTTACCGTTCATAATATTATTGCAGCAATAGTTTGGCGCATTAAGTTTCGGAAAATCTGCATCCCCCTGCAAAATTAAGTAAATAGAGTGTGACGTTCATTTTAGGAGAAAAAGAACTGGTCAATCCTTAAAGTCCACTAGCTGACCTCTAACATAATGAAACCTCTTTTGCAGTAATTATTTTGTTCATCACTGAATAGGCATTTTGGCTAAATTGAACTGCAAAATGGACATGTGAACAGTCTAAACTTTATCGCAAATCTATAATGTATTTGCAAAAGCAATACACACACGAAGTAAATCGGTCAGTGCAGCAATGTAATTAATAGCAGCTCTGAGAATCTTCAATTTCGATACGCGTTTTGAGTTAGTTCGCATTGCTGGGAGGTGAAATTTCAACGCAACAAAAGCCTGCAATAAAACATTCGCTAAACAATCTATTTTATTTTAATGACCTAATTATAATAAATTCTACGCTAAATTCAAACTTTGTCAATTTCACCTAATCAATTTCATTTATATTCTGAAAAGTCTTTATCATGTAGAGAAGGAAGAATTGTGCGAAATGAATCCTTAAATGTTTCTAATATGAGAGAAAAAAACACTTGATCGAGAAACAAAAATATTCACAAATATTAAGGAAATAATCTCTCCGTCAGTAGTCTGACTAGTTGGAACTAGTAATATTTTACAAATAACAAGGCTTTCGTCAGGATAAGATTCAATTGGAGGAAAGCCTCGGAAAGTTAAAGTAACTATTAAAAAGGTCGTGAATTTCAAGTGACACAAACTTTGAATTCAAAATCAACATTTTATCCTATTTATCGTTAATATGCAAATTATACCTGATTAACAGCACGAACTCGTGTCCGTTCTCGAGCATTACGTTTCGCCACCACAAATGGTTGACTTTCCCAAGCACGCTTCAATACCTTGCGCGATCCATTTCCAAATTTTAATGCAGTCGCAATGTACATTTAAGACCAACACTGAAGTAGAAATACAAGATGATGTTTTAATTTCAGGAATTTATCATTTCAAAGTTTTTAAAGACATCAAAGAAGCAAAATTGTCGAAAATTAATTTTGGAATGTAAATTAAATAAATTTTCTTCCATATAACTGGAATATCGGTCCTTAAAAATGCGGAAGGAAAGTTTTGGTCTCTTCTGTTTCCTCAGTTTACGATTACTAAATTTTATTCCAATTTTGGATAGTTTTAATAATTCCCACACATTCTCAATTACAGCAGCTCGATTCTGGTATTCAAGAAAATAGACATATTTTTTTCGTTGAGCAAATATCTGATAAGTAGGAAGTGTGAATAATTAATGCCTCATATGTAAAGCGATGTATTTACCTTTGTTAGCTAAGCAGGAGTGTTAATAGAATTCTTAATATCTATTGCTTAAATAATTAATGAATTTCAATCGTTTCTTCTGTTTTTATTCCTAGTTGATTGAATCACTTCCGAGTATTTATCAGAGACAAGAATGGCTGATTTTCAGGAAACAAGCCAAGATCATATGAAAAAGTGAAGATTTATGAAAAACCGATGACATTGTTCGATGACTTTATCTGAAGATAAATGTTTAATGGATAGTAATTCAGTTTGCACTTAAGATCTGAGAAACTTTAATTTTAACGAAAAAGAAACTTTAAAAAACTTTAATTTTAAAAAATTTTCAAAATTAAAAATTTTTAGCAAATTGAAATAGTAAGCTATCTTTTTTAACCAGATCAGAAATTTTCATTTAGGAGATGTTTACTTTCAAAATCCATTAATTCAACAAATCGAAAGATTACGAATTTCTGAATGACCATTGTTGATCTCGGGAGTGAATGATTCGGCGTATAACAATATCATTGTCTTTTCTTGTCATCAATATAAACTATTAATAGCCCATCTATCGATAACTGTGCACACAAAATGGAGGCAGTAGCAATAGCAGAAATATGGAATAAGTTTATGGAACTGTTTCGGAGAAGTTCGAGTTTCAGTTGATCTGTCTGTGAAATTTAATAGGCCTGCTAAATATTGTCAGGGTTATGTTTAAACAGAAATTTGAGTGGCTGTTAGGTTCTAAAATTTTTCAAATTTGTTGCTTTAAGAATTCCCATAATAGAAGAATGGATGTAACACAATTAAGCAGAGCGGATATATCGGGAAGAATAGAGGCATTTTTGGATGCTGCCTATAGGGCTGATTGCAGAACAATCAGTAATAATTTAGCTTATGGATTATCCCCAGACGTTGTGGATGATGATAATACTACAGCCTTACAAATCGCCTCTGCACAGGGTAATTTACATTTGGTAAGTCTATTCAATTGAAATTGAAATGAGATTGATCAGTTCGCTTTTGATATGAAATTTGCTAGGCAATTCTTTTATTTCTATTTCTATTAGAGAGAAATTAAATCTTTTTGTTTAGTTCATATCTAACTTTTATTACCAAATAGAAATATCGACTTCTCTAAAATCTAAAATTATATAAATTTAAATAAAATTAAATTATTCTGCAAATTTTTGACTATTTCTAATATTGACTAATTTTCGAAAGTCGATCTTCTTGTATTAGTACCAAACATGCTATATTTATGTAATTTTGCACAGTTTTGTTTACATTGATTGTACTTAACTTCTAAAAACTGCTAAAGCAATTTTTTAAGTAATTTGGTAAATTCTTGAATTTCCGTTAAAAGCGGCAGTTACCTATGTTCAATATACTTTTCTGTTGCAGATGCAAATGTTATTAAACAGCAATGCCTCAGTCGATAAATGTAACCATTGCGGATTTACTCCTTTACTTCATGCTGCCCGAAATGGAAAAGCTCAAGCAGTCGAGTTATTAATCCGACATGGTGCCAATCCATTTAGAACAACGTAAAATAATTATTTCTGTTGTCGCCATTTTTCCTTGCGCATAATTGATCTATTTTAGTTTTTACAAATATAGTTTAAATCGTATGAATATGCTTTACAATTCTTAAAAATTCATGAAGTATTGTTTTATGTGCATATGCTTATGGAAATTTTATTTTCGTAAAAGTTTGTAATTTGAAATTAATTTTTTCAGATTTTACGGTACAACGGCTTTATCACTAGCATTTGCTGGAGGTCACTTAAACATAATGGTAATGCTGCGTGAATATGCAAGTCAAACAAGACGACGTGCTCCAACCCCTTTAATAGCTGCGATTGCAACAAAGCAGTACGAAATAGTCATCCATCTCGAACTTGCCGGGTTCCTTGTAACAGTACAATTTGATCAGACTTTGATTAATTTTGATCGGATTTTGAATGATTAATTGGCTAATTCTTAATTGAACTTTACCCCCAGAATCTTCTGGCTATTTCATTTATCTTTCTCCTGCTTATCCTTAATTTTTTTCCACGTTTCTTACTATTATCGCATCCTTTATGCATAAAATTCTGAATTTGTAATTTTTTAACAAATCTTTTAACAAAATTTTTTTATAGCATGCTTCGCCACCCATGCCGTGATATGTTCTATGAACTTGATGCTTTTCATGTGGCTGAACAATTGATGGATTTGAAGATGGTAGCACTTTTACGAGACCTTGATTTACAGTTAATGAATACTCCAGCAATGTATTGTTTTGTTCCGAGAAAACCCATTAATCAGGGATCGCGTAAGAATATATTTTATGTTTATATATGCCGTGTGTGTTAGTGTATTTTCAACAACATGAAATATATTATTAATTATTATTATAATGAATGAAATTTTTAGTAACTGTCCACACTTTTGATAAAATTAATATTTACAAAAGAGATCTAAACTTTTAAATATTTGATAATAGTCTTTTACTGTATCGCTTTCGAGAATTGTTGTTCAGAGGTAAAGATAACGAAAAAAACGGTCGATATTCGATGCTTGATACGTGATCATGAAGTAGCACTAGTAGATTGGATTATGGATGTCAATGATTATAGTGTACCACCAGGCACCACACCACTTATGTACGCCGCTATTGCCGGTAACATCTCGATGGCAAGTCAAAGCAAATTTTTTCATAAATTTCTTTTGAAAGAAAATAAGTAAAAGAAATATGAGGTCTAAGAAAATTTTTGAAAGATTCAAATTGAGAAAAGAATGAAAATCATTGTTGTTCTTTCATATTCTGAAATTTAGGTGCGAATGTTATTGCAACATAATTGTGACATGAACGCAACTTGTCACGGTTTCACACCAATTATGATTGCTATTGTTTGCGGGTTTGTTTTTACGTGTTCACTCTTTTTAACTTAAAATTCTCCGAAATTTCATTAATACAAAATATTGCAGCAACGATACACTGACACAATATCTGATCAAGAAGGGTGCCAGTCAAAGTACAAACGGCTTTCAATTTTCTCTCTTTGAACTTGCGTCCAATTCTGGTAATTTCCGAAAGTTATTGAAAATAATTGGAAACAAAAATTTCATCTCAATCTGGAAATTGTCCAGAAAGTTTGCTGATTTCTAACTTCCTCATTTAACAGGTTTTGTGCTCTTTAAATTTCTAGAGAGAAATGCCGATTCAATTCAAATGACTTTTACTATCGCTTATATCACTAATAACATTGTAGGTGAAATTTCTAGAAATGCTTTACCATTTTGATAAACTATTTTATCAAATATTTAGTCTTCAGATGGCATTTCATCGAATACCATTCGATTAATATTGACAGGATCAATGCAGAAAAGAATATCCGCACTACTTCAAAAAATATCAAGACAATGCGGGATGAGCCAGGCATAGCTAGTTTTTCATTTGCTCCATTTACCAAGGCTATCTTTGCAATCTCAATCTTTCCTACAAATCATAAACGCTTTTTAACATTGGCTTCCTGCGTTTCCGTCAATCAGTTTATTTATTTTCACTTTCAAAAAAAACTCAGTTTAAAAACTATGTGTATATAAAATGGAAATGGAAAAAAACCCGCAGGTCGTCTGTTTAGGTGAACAGATCACAAAACAGCTCATTTCAGCCTATATCTCACCAGCCAGTCAAATTGGAAAGAAATGCTAGCCAATTGAATTTTTCACAGAAAGTTATTGAAAATATGGGTTTAAAATCACATTGGGTACCTGAAGAATTATTCGATGCTCTTTCTTGGCCAGATTCTCCTGATACTTATTTTGAAGTCAGCAACTCACCATATGATCCTAGAGCCGCTCTAACGCCACTTTTGGTTTGCACAAAAATTTATTCTTTAAAAATGAAAATCTAATTTGCATAAGTAATATTCGTTCTTTCTCAATCCTTACCATAGTAGAACTTAAAAATAGAGATAGATTATTATTTTTAAGCTAAATGAAACTAAACGAATTAAACTGAGGAATTAAAGAATAGAGAAATTGAGAAGCTATTGAAAATAGCAAATCGATGATGGTTAAAATTTTTTCAATTTTCAAAAATCTTTTTTAAAATGGACGCAATATTTACAGGACGAGAGAATTATGGCCAAGGCTGATGAGCAGGAACAGTTCCAGTGTTTAATGAATGATTATTTTTTGAGTAAATGTACTGGAAAAGTAAGCATCTGCTTCATTTCTTCTGAATTATATGATTTAGCCGTTTTCCTACATTTCTAGTTTCCAGGAGTGTTCTTCTACTCGATCATCAAATTTTGACAAAATGCTATCACTGGTTGACAACAGCTGTTTACATGTTCAGCAACGACAATCCAGCAGCATTTCGAGACTTCAATCCATTCTGTTCCATTTTGGTTCCAGTTCACCAAAAAAGTATGAAATTATTTAAATTTTAGCAAAAATATTCACAAAGAGTAAGGATTAATGTAAAATTTCTAATTAACTTTTTGATTATATTAGTTATTCGATGACATCATCAAATAGCACAAATTTATCAATGGAAGCGAATGATTGGGATGATAGTGTGATATCAGAGGATACTAGTGAATTGTGCTCGACTTATAAAAATGAGAGTAAGTGATTCAACCTTCTGATTGAATAATAATTTAGTTTTCTTAACTAGTAAGATTATAAAATAAATTAATTACTGAATATTGTAATAAATTTATCTTATTTATTGTTATGAATTACTCAAACGTCCAGAAAACTTGAATGACTGATCAGTCTGTCCTTATTAAATGATCTTGATAAATGGAAGACAAAGTTGCCATCAGAGTTGTTACCAATAACCTTGTTAAAAGCCTTCAGCAATTTGGAAAAACTTTTCAAGACAGATAGTAAACTTATTAAAAGAGTCCTAAGATGGCCTCAGTATGTGCTCGACTTATAAATGAGCTGATTGAGCTCATTTGCGAAGCTTTTTTTATTTAGACAGAAAAAAAGGAAGTTTGAGGCTGTAAAATTAACTATGAAGAATTTAATTAAATTTCAAACAAATCCGGCGATGGCATATCTGATGAATTTTCTACTTTTATTTCGCAGCAGACAAGTTTAATCCAATGCTTCTACTCTAACTGAATCTGTGGTGTAAAAATTGATATAAATTTACAAGCAAATCAAAATTTTGCGACAGACTATAAATTATTATAGAATTGAATTTATATAATTGTTTCGTTTTCCAGAGAAATATTGGGATTTTTTGAATACAAGATGTTCTCCAGATATGTGTCAGAAATTAGAGGAGCAAGAAATAGACTGTGAAACTTTCTTAATGCTTACTAAAATGGAATTCATCTCATTTGGTATAAATCGTTCCGATATTGGTATTCTTAATAATATTCAGAAAATGCTGAAAGAAGAACTAAGTAAAATTTGATTCTTATAGAGAAATTAATTCATTATGATACTTTGATATTTGCTGTCACACTTTATCAGTTCTTACTAAGTTAATACTTTGCACTTGATGCTACGTAATGCTCTACTGAAACATATATATGCAAATGTTAATATAAACTTTACACTTGATGATTCACTATTTGAGTACAGAATGTATGATAGTGATGAGTAAAATATTTTCAAAAAATTTGCGGCTTTGTCAAAAATTGATGACAATATACAAATAAATATCGGAAAGCAAACTTTTTTATTTTTCTTAAATGTACAAAATTTAATAAGGCAGATTGAAAATATTTGACATATTTACTATATTTGACAGCATTGAAATAATGATATAAAAATTTTGACTTTTAAGAGCAGACTAAACAGTATCCGACAAATAAAGATGTAGTGGAAAAATTTCTTCTACAGAAAAATTTTCTCTGCAGAAAAATTTCATCTCTCAACTAAACTATTTGTTTAAAGCCATTTATTAAACTCATCAAATGCATGCAACAGAAGTTGAAAGTATGTCGCCGTGTGTTAAAAAATTTAACGCATTTTTGATGGCTGATTTGAAGCCGCTTCCTAGCATCCAAAACTTCGCAAATATAAAATTTTTAGTAACTTTTGAAACAACAAAAAATATAAAAATTCTAACTTTGCTAACAAATTTACCACTTCGAATCCCTTTGAATGTAACAAATCACCTGATCTCTTGCAAGAGATTAACCGACTCTTTCGTTACAACTTAAGAATTTATAGAGAGTTACAAAACTTCTACATCACCTATTCTATGAACATTTCCGTTTGATCGTAAAAACTTTCGGACTGTTTTGGAAGCTTTGCAAACTTTTTTCAAGCATAATGTTCCGTAATATGGGACATGATTTCATTGCATGATCTTGTAGATTATGGAATATATTGAAAATAAAAGAGGATCAATGTCATCTGAATGTTACTGCGCATAATGAAATTTGTACAGATTGAAAGTTAACAAAAGTTTTTTGTTATGCATGAAAGAACATTTTAATTATAATTAAAAAATTTATACATAGTATGTATGATATAGACAGAACTTTGTAGAACAGAATAGAATTATTTATTACAATTGTTATGGATTGAGAAATAAATTTCAAAATTCTTTAATTGTAGCAATTTCCATCCTTAAAACTATTTCTGTGTTTTCTGAGCCGTGGTTGTATTACTTTTTGATGCTCAGCGCTTTCAGTTTCATATTATATCTTCATTATTGAATTGTTGGTTGAAAATTCAGTTGACCCTTTTGATCAATACCGTTTCTATTTCTAAATCGAGTTCTTTTCCTGCTACGCATTCTCTCTATTCATCTCTTTTAATTCTTTATTTTTATACTTTTTGATTCAGTTGGTATTTCTGTGGATTGCCATATTTCGAATGACTCAGTGAAGAATGGTTTAAATTTTGATGTTTTATTGATTGAATAAAAAAAGCAAATCAAACAATAAGTTGAGGTAAAGACTTATGAATAAATTAAAATATCCAAAATTTTTCACTCTAGAATTAATATTTTTGCAGGGACCCTAGTAAACCATATTATCGAAAATTCATTCCATTGAATGATTTAAGATTTTCCCGAAAAAATCATGGAAAATAAAAAATGAATAAGAGTTTCATTGATACCTGTACATCGATCAATACAAATAAACTAATGAATAATGAAAATATTGCATTTGTTGCAGAGTCAATAAGTTAGCTGTCCCGAAAATATAAACTGAACTCAAATCTGCTTTTAAATAAGTATCTTCTTATTGAGGCACGTGATGAATAGTGTTTGTGAAACCGGGAAAATTCTAAATCATTCAATATTTCATGTCAAATCATATTTAATCTTCATATCAATACATGAATGATTTCAATGGATTTGGTTGTCAAAAGCGAATAAGAATTATAACAATGCAAGCATGTATCAATGCAGTATTAGTATTGTAATGTATAACCGCAACAAAGAAGCGCTATGATTCTAATGAGATGTTTTTAGATTTCTGAACAAGTCCTACTGTCTTCTTAATTATTCTGTTCTTACCATCAAAATAATTTAATTGACCGATTTGAAGAGATGCTATCACACTCGAAATATAAACAATATTACAGCATAGAGAAAGGTAAAGAATGAAAGTCCAAAACAAATGGACACGGTAAACAGGACCAATTGTCCATTCTTTGTTGGTATTGTTTTCACTCTCGGCTTTTTGCGCTTTCCTGCAATTTAGTCATCACTGAAATATCATTCAACTATATCGTAAAAATACAAGCAGTGTTCCTTAGCTTCATATTTTAATTTAGTACATTTAAATTCAATTCAGTATTTCGTATTTTTAATTTGATTTACGAATATATGGAATTACAGAC
Organism: Mansonella ozzardi; assembly: GCA_029876185.1. NCBI lineage: Eukaryota > Metazoa > Nematoda > Chromadorea > Rhabditida > Onchocercidae > Mansonella > Mansonella ozzardi. Next base: position 11,367 of record JARVGP010000858.1, on the reverse strand, counting down.
ATGAACAGTGCTTATCTGATCCTTATGCTTATTTGATCTTCAAATGTTTGCTTCAAATATTCAAATGTTCAAACATAGTGTTTCAAATGTTTCGACTTCTTTTTTCTAATTGTTTCCTTGACCGTTTCATTAATCCTACTAAGAATATCATAAGTAATATCAAAGTAACAGATAAGCATTATAGACATAAACAATGGCACAAACCATGTGAATAATTAATGGAATTGCTACCTGTTTGAAATTTAAAAATGCTACTTTGATTTGAGCCGAACAAAGCAATTGTTCAAATTCATTTCCGCTATTGCTTCTTTAAGAGAAAAATACATTATCTCTATCTATCCATAATTACATATAGACTGATTATATATATAATATATATATGTCATGGCCGCGAAATGATGACATAATTAGAATTTAAGATATGATTAATTGAAATTAACTTTGCTTCACAGATAGAAACGCTTACAGGGATTTGATTAATAACAAATTTTAACCATCTCTGCTAACAGGATCTGTAAACAATATTTGAATCAAGTAAGAAATACTGGACAATAGGAAATTTCACTTTTCCCGACACTAAAAAATTATTTATTCACTTTATTTAAATTGAAAGCTTTCTAATTTTACTTTCTGTCTCAAAAAAGATTAAATTTTTCAATTTTTGGAAAAAAACTAGCAGATTATAGAATAGTTCCTTTTTTCTCAATCAATCTAAATTCATTTTAAATGAAAATGGAAGTTCATATAATCATATGACAATCTGATTATTACTTTTAAAATATTTGAAAAAAAAACTAATTGCAAAAATATATGTAAGATATATATTATGAAAAATTATCGAATTAATTCATAAATATTTTTTCTGAATATACCGTTTTCATAGAAATTTAAAGTTAAATATTGCTAAACGTCATTTATATAAGTTTATTTTGAGAAATCATACCGCTACTATAAACTGGTACCTTTTGAGGTTTGAGGAGGAAATGCTGAAGGTGAGGCAGAAACTGGAAGTGGTGATGGAGATGGAATTGAAGACGCTAGTGGAGGTACGGAATGCGGTACAGGTGTTGGTGGCCCAATAATCTGCTGCTGTTCATTTCTCATTTCTTACTGATATTGCAAAATATAAATAAAATTTCAAGTGCCACTTTAGCTATGGAAAGAAAAGATTGCTCTTGCGAATATCCCAGTAAATATAAGTAAATCTGAAAGTAAAAAATTTAAAAATCAAACAGTTACCATAGGATAACATAATGATACAACGTCAAATATAACTCGCATTTCTTGAAAAGTAGAAAATTTTTAACTGATTGCTACTATATAAATAAATGAAAGACCAAACAGGAATTCATTTATATTATTCTTCTCAGATTTAAATTTTTGCATATTCAAATTTTTGCCCTTGCATGCCTATTTAATGTCCATTAGAAAATAATCGTTATGAATTTTAAGTGTAAAAAAGCTAATGCATCGATTAATGAATATTTTATTGATTAAAAGTTGAATGCAATAATAACAAACAATATTGAAAGGATATATTTTCGCAACAATATTTTGACCATGAGAAAGTTGAAGAGATAAGTTTGATGTGATGTTACCACATTTGCTCAATTCTTTTCTCTTCCTTTGTAAAGGACCGACAATATTAGTAATTGAAATGAAATTATTTTAACAAATTAGTCAATAATCAATTTTACAGTGATAAACTTATATCGATCATATTAGAATATATAAATGCGAACGAGAATGAATGTCGCACTTTTCTTCTCAGGATGATGTTCCAACAAGAAGACGAAGATACCCGTCTTCTCGGTTGTCTCCTTACTTTTCACCTTTTACCAGTAATGAATGGTCAAAAACTGATTTTAGGCAAAAAGAATTTACTGTTTAGAAAGTGAAATTAAACACATGTCGTTTGCTTACATTATCACTCCAATATTTTTGCTTCCTTTTTAAAATATCACTTTTAATTCATGTTTTCATTACACCAATAATTGTTTATGCAAACTATTCAATTAGAAATTTCACTTTGCTTACATTTAAAAATAATAATTTGATTTCAAACTTTGCTTGTATATTTAAACAAGTTCTCGGATTCAATCATTCTTCTTCTAAATTAATTGTCTTAGCAATCATTACTTTCATCATCTTTCGCCATCCATCATTTAAAACAACTAATGATTTCGAAAATTATTTCGAGCATTGACTGCAAATAAATTCAGCAAAGAATTAAACGTGTTTGTTGAAATAAATAGATCGTCCCTTTAATGCTTTCTTCATCCGTAATATGTAGACAATGAGCGACTTGCAGTTTATTCATTACTTTAAAGTAGCAGCAAAACATTTTGAATCAATTTTTAGATTGTCAGAGTTTCGCCTATAAAAATTATAAATATAAATAAATAAAACTGTAAAAGTTCCTGTATTTTATTAAGTTAAATTATCGTTGAAGAAATAATCCTGAGATTCAGCTTTGTATGGATTTCGATTTTCTTATCTAATTTGATCCAAAATTTTTTTTGTTAAATCAAATTCTTTATTTGAGAGAGCTTCATTAAAGATGGCAGTCGAAACAGCTGTTGAATTACTAGTGTAGAGAGGAAATTTAGTGTGCTAAGTAGTTAAGTTGGACCTTAAGAAAGCCTTCAAAATACCCAAAAGAAGCCTTAGTTGGATAGATAGTAGAAAACTTATCTCTTTTGTATACATATACCAGGTTTGGTTTACAGTAACGTAATACATTACATCTCTATTTTGCTGCGAACTTTCTCATTTCCGAATTTTATGAAAACAGCAGGATTTTTTTAATTTCAGATAGAATTTAACAATAAAACTGTGCACGTTAACTTTAAATTTGTATTCATTGAGGTGAGAGATCTGCTGGAATTTAAATTTTATTTTGGTTATTTAAAATTGACCTCTCATTCTTCTTGGTGTCTTTTCTTCGTATCCACATGGAATATCTTGTATTTTTCTTTACATTTAATCGCTATCGCTACTTCCGCTATCTTCTATAAAATTTCTCCATTTTGTTATTTGTAATGACAATAGTTGAAAGTTTTCTTGATGATCTGAAAAAAACCGAAGTGATATGGAAAGAATGTGCTGCCCCAAGATCGAATTATAAAGAAAAAAGTACAATTAGTCAGCAAATCAAAAAAATTCTAAATTTCAAAGTAAAAGATGCATGAATGATTTGTGTACATGTATGTCTGTAATACTCGTTATGTCTTCCTTTCTTTATTCAATTTAAACAAATTTTTCAGTGAATACTCTGAAAATCACACATTCTTCAAAATTAGTTGTTCAATGAAGTTTTAAAAACTGCTTTCTCTAGATTTAATTTTTATGAAGGATTTTGTTGCTAGACTGTTCATTTCTTCAGTCTTTAAACAATTTTTACCATTAATGGTTAGAGTATTATTTTTTTTAACTTATACGCACTAGCTTTACTTTATTCATATGACAGCTATTATCATAATCCCGCAAGAAATTTGTAACTGAAACTTTTTATTTATATCATAATTACAAACGAATAAAAAGAACATTATAAACATTTCTTCTTTTCCAAGCTTTTTTTCAAACATTAATAATACCTTTCTGAAGAACAAAAACTGACCAAACAGAACAGAGGAATCAACTTAGAGAATATGTTCTGAACTAGATCCATCAGCATCACATCGCATTTGTATATATTTTATGAAGAAATCGTTAATATGAGGAAAAATATTGTACACTTTAAGAAGACTTTTCCTAAGTCTTCTTAGAGTGTACAATACTTATACTAACTAACTACTACTATTTATCAGAATCACAAGACTTCTGATAAATTGGGTGCTTAGTTTTAAATGAAGCCAATATTCACCCCAATCAACTCTTCCTTATATTAACTACTAGACAAAGTAACGAACGGATGATTCTATGTTCCAAAAAGCCGAAAATTTTTTAAGTCTCCTTAGAGTATAATATTTCCAGTATCTTTGACGGGAGTGATTTAAAGCCGATATATAATATCTAATTAAAACAATGAATATGAGAAATATATTCGTAATCAAACGATGGAGATCTAAAAATCATAAGCATAGCAGAAATTAAAATATAAACTTGCAATGACAGTACATGATAAAAAAGTAAGTAAGGTAGCAACTTATATTGTACGGTCAAATTATTAAAGACTACAGTAGTTCTGGATATATATCGTGAATATACAGTAATACACTGGTTCTGTTTGTAATTATTTCAAATTCAACTAATATATTTTTCCATTAAACTTACTAACTAATTGATGAATTCCACTTCGAAAATATCGGATAAACCCTGCAGACAATTTTTATATGCACTAAAATAGCCTATTCGATAATGTCCAGCTCTTAAACATGGGAATTCGGCAATAGTGACTGACCTATTCGCTATAATCGTATTGTAACAAGCAACTACATACAACCAGGTCAACGGCTGTAAAGAGTTGGGAACATCTGCTGAATAAACCGCGACCCAATCACGATATGATCCATTATTGCGCCAGAAATCATCCAAATATGTAAATCGACACGTAAAGGGCATGATGTTGTACCAAAGTGATACTTTCTCAAAGCAAACTTTCCATCGTGAATGCTCTCGTGACACTGGAGAGAGAGTAAAATGCGCATAAACTGGAAAATGGTCGGATAAAGTAATCATACGGTTTGATTCGTACCGCTCACAACGAAGAGATCTTCCTTTGAAAAGAATGCGGTCACACCATGATGGTACACGTTCTTGATCATAATGTGGAGAACCAATCTATAGAGACATAAAATCTTTGGACAATGGAAAATCAAAGTTAAATCAAAAATCAAAAATGTTTTGAAAATCAAAAACGCAGAAAAATAGCATTTTTTAGCATATCTCCAAAAATAATGGTCTTACATCATTGGAACTTTCGGAACAAAAAACCGAGAATGCAAAGAAGAAACGAAATTTCACACGCAAAAATTTACCATAAGGCGGTAAGTGGGAGCGAAACGAATTTTCCCCTCATTATAATCCATGAAAGCTTGTCCAGTTCTCTGAGCTCTTTTTAATTGATCATATCTATTTACCAGTTTGTCCATATGATCATCGGAATTCAATTCAGCTAGCTTCCTGAAAGAGTCGATGCGAATTCATTGTAAACAATCATTCCGGAAAGATGAAGAAAGTACAATTTCCTGAGAAAGAGATTATATTTAAATTCAAATAACACCTTAAAAATAAAAAGCTAAGTCCGGAAACATACATTATCATTTCTTCAGATGTAAGTTGGTCTACTCTCCAATTAAAATCACCCAACCATATTACATTATTGTTTCCATCACTGCTCTCTTTTATATCGTCAAATGCACAAACTTTTCCATTTTTATATTGCAAACAGCGTTTTGCATAATTGTTTGCATCTGGTAAAAGATGCGATGTAATAAAAACCAATGAACTTTTATCCTAAAATGCTCAGCAAAAATATATGTCAATTCATTGATTAACTTCTGCAAATTAAAGTGATGAAGATTTTTTTAAATGAGTAGTTTCTAAACTCATTGCTGAAAATCTCTGCCGCTCCACTGCTATGTCGTGAAAAAAGTGAAGAAATGTTTTCTTATTTCAATATTGGAATTAAAAGGTAATTTTAACCAACTTACTTTAAACATTATTCTTAGCGATACGCTTCCTTTATGACCAGTTAGACCTCCTAAGCTAGATCGTGATTGCCTTGAACTGATTTCATTCACTAAAGGAAACACTTCCAGTCGAGCGAAAATGAGTAGTAAATTCCAAGCAAGTGATGTCTTACAAAGAAGTGATTTTCCATGAGCACTCATCCATTGCGTTAGAATTTCTATCCACGTCGTTTCAGCTGGCAACGTACCAAATAACTCCAAATGAGAAAGTTCCTTGAAATAACCAAAGTTTTTGGAAGTATTAACTCAGTCATTTTCTGGGTAGAAAACAGGAAGAAAAAATTGATGGGCAAGAACATAATAGGGGTCAATCTTCGTTTTCAATTGGTAAAATTGTATATAATTATAGATTCCCTATTCGAATAACGAAAATTTCATTACAAGACTAGTTAAAAATATTTTTTTACAGAAAATAATTTGAAGCCATATCATTTTGTAATTTTTTTCAAGATGTACTCACGTACAGATATTTCACTAAGAATCTAACTGATTATATCTAAAGTTATGAAAAAACATAAACCTGTAACCCAACTGCAACAATAACGGCATCTTTCGCATCATCCTGTTGTAGAAGTTGATGAATCTGATCACTTTCGGGTTTCCTGGTATTCACGTTATATGTGATACAAACTATTTTCCAATCAACTGCACCCATTTAAAAGTTACATCTCAAAGAATGATGCTTATGGACAATTTCTAGTTTATTCAAATAATATAAGCAACAACATTACGTCTAAGTTTCATTAACTTGATCATTTGTTAACGCTTCATATGACCCAAACCTCCGAAGTTTTGACTATTATTGATAATTTTGAAATAAATCACAAGACAAGCTTCTGTCACAATCTTAATCGCCTTAATATTGCATGTCTGTAATAACAAGGATCACAATGGACATCAATAATCCTGATCAACAAAATGTTTTGCAAGCAGCAATGGCACTTATAACCCTCTAAAATTAACGATATTAAAATTGACATTTCAAAACATACTTTATACAAAACAGAAAAAAACTGAGAAAGCAAAAGAGAAAGCATGTGCCAAAAAAAATGAACATCGACTAACAGAGAAGACATATAATTTAAACAAACTAGAATGCTCAATCCCGAAATACAATTTGTAAAATTCTAAGTGTCGTCAGTCATAAATATGATTGTACAGATGATAACTGATAAATTATCTTCGCTGAAGAACTAAATCAAATTGGATTAATTAAAAATTCTAATGCTATATTGTTTGATGAAATGAAAAAAAACGCAATGAAATAACATTTCACAGATGTGAAAAGACATGCTGCAGTGGACTTAATAAAAGTTATACAGTCAACAAAAACCGCAAAAATGGAAAATACATTAACTAGGAATATCAAATTGAAACAAGTTTCAAAAAAATTGAGATACGCAACAAATTTAAATCTAACGGATAATTAAACGGTTAATCAGCCAACACAAAGGCAACGTGGCTGATGAATAAAAACAAATTTAAGATTTAATTACCGCAGTAAAATTATTTACCTTTTGCAAGAATACAAACAGGATTATGTCAATTTTAAATATCTAAGATTCAAGCTAACAGAATTTCTAAAAATTGGCGATGCAGTTAAACAGCAAAATATTGTGACACCTATTAAAATTGGCTACCAAATGGATTGTGCATTGTCAACACGACCAGAATTTATTTTCAGAAAAAAGCATAATAAAGTTTAATGAACACAGATATTAACAGCAATATATTCATATTATTCCAGAACTGATGGGTTAACCAGAACGATGCAAGATTGTTACTATTCAAAATACACCTCTTCTCCAACCAGTGACCAATAAACAATGAAATACGTTCAGTACCGTCTCCACAAAACTTTATCTGATAGCAGCTCGTCGCACACGTTTTCGAAGCGGTGGTCGGTTATCATTCACCAAAACATTACCAGAACCCGTCGAACTGCTTTCGTCGCTACCGCTGTAACTGAAATCTCCGGAATTTGTAACACCATCACCGACTAACACTGATTCCAGAAGATCGTTTGCTAACTCTGATCTTTCCCTCTTCATCTGTTTCCATTCTGGCGATCGTAGAACATCTCGGTGATGCAGTGACATATATTTCGTACACGCCTGTAAGAAATAACAATTTATTTAACTTTGAAGACGCAAATTTTGTTTACTGAACTAAAAGGAACATCTACATTTCAAAATAACTAACTGCTTGTGTAAGATAAGTGATGATAAATTTGATGACTTAAATGAAAGATGTGAGTATATGATCTAACTTGTTTAAGTATTGAAGCCGAATAAGTATCAGCAAACACTGCGGTCGAGGCGACATTTTTACAGTTAATAGTAGTTGAAAGATATCGTTCGCACTGTTCCTTAAGAGGCAGAATGGCATATTTATCAGCTATCGCTAAAACATCTTCTGCATACCCTTCTACAAGATCTGTTGAACCTGTGTATATGTAGTCCACCATAGCTCGCACCTTAAATTCGATATGATTTCCATGACGATAAATCTCTTGACTGAGAGACTATTTCAATATACAACAAATATTGGAAAATGAGCTGTTGTTACTTACAGGCTCAAACCTTGAATCCTGAATATCAATAATTCCTTTTTGAGCTTCCAACATTGATTCTTGGGCAAACATTGAACGGAATACTTCACTATGTTGTCCTAATATGCACCGATGAGCTTTGAGCGTCTTATTACCAACCTGCATATCGTAACAAATTATCAAATCATAGTGCAGACAAGACCCACGCATTTCTTGGAAATTCCGTTGTCCCAATGAAAAAGACAAAATTAACTACTTAAAATGTAAATAACTAAGACAACTTAACGTACCTTAATAGTGCAATCTGCAAACAGCTCACTGTCCAGCATTTCTTTAAGAGAATCTCTTATCGAAACCTCGTTCTTTTCATCAAAGTCATCCAGAGGTTCTGCTTCCACCGCTTGTTCAACACTAATTTTTGATCCAGGCGGAAAATATTCAACCTCGCAAATTAAAAGTAAAGCTCCGTCTGCCTTCAATGCTGCCATCATTTTATCTCGCGAAACCTACGAATGTACAGATCATTAATTCTGAAAGGAAATTTTTGATTGCAAAAATCTTATGGACTCAATTAATCTGAAAGTTGAGTAACTGTTCATATCCATGCAGACTTCTACACATTTCTAACATTTAATTATGCAGATATCTTCTGTTTTCTATTTCTCGTAAACTCAAATCATTAAAAGTCTTACTGAATAACAAACCTGAAATTTCCCGCGACCTTGCTGATTGGTAAAATCTTTGGTATCTCTACACACGCTAACCCTTAATGAATTCGCATCCAAAGCGTAAATTTGAAACTCCGTCATTATTGGATCTTCACCACGCTAAAAAAATGACAAAGCTGATTTAAGATAAAGCATATTTCCCAATAATTACAGCATTGTGGCATATCTTTAATGCGTGAAGCTGCTAAATTCTCAAAAGAATCGCAGCGCTAATTACCTGCAAGCCCACTTGCCGCAAAAAGAACGAAACATTGCCAACATCTTCCTCACGTTTCCCATTAGGGTAAACGTGCAATTCCCAAGTAACTGTTGGTGCTTGCGGACATCCAAATTGTTTACTGATTAAATTATGTCCATTTTTAAACAATTTCATCAACTTTTCAAACTGAAAAAAACAAAGATCAGATTCAACAACAATAACAGATGAAAATTATAAGCCTATTCCTGAGCTACATATGCCATATCTAGAATACAAAAGCAAACGCTGAGATTACCTGGTCAATCTTCCATTCTAAACGAGTAGATATAGCAGTGACCTTGGTTGCTTGCTTCGAAACCACTTCAAGACGACGTGGCTGCTGTGGCGAAGCATCTTCAGCTGACATTCAACCATCGTATCACATAATTTTATATCGTTTCCAATTTTAGATTATTTTACAACTTTTATGAATGTAAGCAAGCTTAGCTAGCTTATACATATTATGCACTTCTACGTACTAACACTTTTAAAAGAAAACATACAACGTGTCGGTGTCCTTAAACCCGAAATTTGTACGGCTGCGTTCATCCGATTCGTCATAACACGCAAAGCTGAGTAAATAATAACTGAAACAAAGAGTATCATTAAATTTCATCATTTGTGACTTCTTTTCAACTTGAAAACGAAATCTGCTTAATATTAACCACTCTCCAGTTACTTCCTAGAGCCAGTAACCAATATATTATTTCAACTGTTGAATTGTTACTTTATTTACAAGCATTGCTATTTGTTTATTCATATGGCAGTTGTAATTTGAGAAATCGTCTTCACAGAATGTTTATTTCGATATAAAGAAAGTAGAAGAAACTTTCTAAACATTCTCATACTACGTTCATACTACAAGGATGGTGCCTCTATCCCTGATCCCATCTGCCATGCGAAACGTAATACAACCCAAGTAAATCAGATGTTATTATGAGTATTTCTTCTCACGATCCGATAGCAGAGACAGAGAACTGTTTTAAATAATATTTCATTTTAATTTGCTCAAAACAAATTCCATCAAAACTTTAACTGACATAAGTCCCAATAATATTCCTATCTCTTCCATATATACTCCCTCAAAACTAACTAAAGACTGCATGAAATATTGCTAAATTTACACATCTATGAAGACTCATTTTTCTCACAACCTTCTTGATCGTTGGAAATGTCGCAAAAATTAAATTAGCTAATGAATTTTAAATTGTCGCCTACCACAAAATCACTAAAGTGATCACTAAATTCCCCACATAACCACAAATTTTTCATTAAAGCTGAATGGAAAATTGAAGCAGTTACTGTTTCTTGGAGACTTTTCTAGCTTTCTCCTCTTACAATCTCGGTTCTACATTCCGTCAATTAGGAAATGAAAATAGCTTTAAGATATAAGACATAAAAGTTCAGGTCATAGTTAAAAAGAAAATAAAAGTTCAGGTCATAGTTTAAAAAAATAAAAGTTCAGGTCATAGTTAAAAAAAATAAAAGTCCAGGTCATAGTTAAAAAAAAATAAAAGTTCAGGTCATAGTTTAAAAAAAAAAATTGTCGATTCTTAATAACACGAACATAATATATATTTGCTGGAGCTCATTCATTCGAAATTTATATGATCTTTAACTACAATAAATTATCACGTCCGACTAATTCCACGTAACTTCTAATCCGATGAACATATCTAAATCACGCAGATCACAATTGACTACGGGTGTCAACTAAGGCATATTCTAACGAACGTTTTGAAACGTTTGATGTCTCAATAGGAATCCTGTTCTCTTAACTACTGATGTTGTAAATTTATGTAAGGATACGTGGACGTATAAAATTCATCAAAAAATTTGATGACGTGTACATTGGACAGATTCAAAGTAATTTATTGATAACTTTTAGCTATAAACACAAATGATGTAAACAACCTGACATGAACAAAAGCAACTGCCTTGAGCAATGTAATCAAGTAATGAATAGCATTAGTGAAGTTAAACTTTTGTTTAATTTTATTGCTAAGAAATTTCTCATAAATTAAACGAATAGCTTAGTATATTCGTTTTTTTTTTTTTTTTTTTAAGCATTATAAGTTTTTTATAATGTCTATATTTGATTATTTTTTTTTTTTTTTATATAAAATTTAAAAGTTTCATTGCAGTGCTTTTGAATTG